>JAEIII010004681.1:0-16490 GCA_018905755.1 Drosophila ohnishii | reverse complement strand
TAGGAAAATCTAAAGCCAAGATATATTTAAAAAATTTAAAATATTTAAATTCACATTTTATAACTATTTAAAATCCTACTGAATAGTTTTAAACTTTCTTTAAATATTTTAAAGAAAAACTCCCTTTGACTACACTTTTTTTTGCCATCATTATGACGAGGAGTTTTCTGTCCTGTTTGGCAGCTGATAAATCGCGGCTTATTAGCCCGGCTCTGACCAGCAAACGGGGCTAACCAACTCAAATGTCATTAAGGGGTTAAGGAAAACAAGAATGGGTATAGATGGATGGATGGATGGATGGCTGGATGGTTCCCTGTTGCGTTGTGGAGCGAGAACGAAACCGAACCGAACCGCTATGGCTGTTGCTCTTCCTGTTGATGCCATTGTTTGTCTGGCTGACCCTTTGCATAATGAAAGTAACGTTGTGGCAGCCATTTTGCGGTTTGACAAATGTTGTGTCAAATTCGGCAACACAGCCGCAACACACACACACTGAGAGAGAGAGAAAGAGGGTTTGGTGAGGCCAAACCGCTGGACAACTTTGTCAAATGCTAATGGACTCGACTTCAGAGCGAAAAATTAGCCAGGGCTGCTTTCTCTCTCCACTCGAAAAGTGTGTCCTTGCAGGTGCATCCAACCTCCTGCTCACCTCCCTCAACTCTTTCAACTTGACAACAACGGTGAGCTGACCAAAGCAACCGCTGCTGTCGACAGCAACAATATCATCAGCGTCGCCAACACACACACACCCAACTTGGCTGCAACATGAGCTGCATGAGCAGCAACATTAAAAAACATTAGACCAGAAATCACTTGGCAGCAACCACCTCGTTTGTTGCAGGTACGCGGCAGGTGGTAGGTGTGCGAGGAGCGTGTGTGTGTGTGGGAGAGTGTGCCACTGCAACATCTGAATCCACAAAATGCGGCTTAGGCGCAGACTGATGATGATGTTGCTGCCTGTTAGCTGCTGGATGCCTGTCTGCTGCCGCCTGCTGCTAATGCACTGAGAAATAAGTTCCACCTAAAATATAGTCAAATTTTTAAAGATTTTTAAAGCTCTAAAAACTATGCAAGGTTTAGGAAAACATTTTGGAAAGTCCTTTGTTTTCTAGATATTAAATACTTTGGGTTTTCGAACTTTTTAAATTAGTTTTGCAATCTAAATTTATTCCTTTGATTTCTTAATAAATTCCCTCCTTTAAAGACCCTATTTTCTATCAGTGTATATGCTCCGCTCTGCTTTTGGCCTGGCTGGTTGTCCTGGCAATGATTTGTTGGCATTTTCGCGGCTAGCACACACTAAGGGAATGAAGGAAGGCAGGCGGATTCAGGAGCAAGTGAAGGCTGGACCATGAGGGCATCTACAGGCACCATCATCGTATTACCAAAAGTCGTGCCACGCCCCCCTGCCCTGTCCGGGAGCCTGTTCCGACCGACGTCCTGTGTAAATGTAATCCCGATGTTTTGGGTCTGGGCCCCGGCCACTTGCCAGTCACACACTCCATTTATTTTTCACTCCTTGACTCCTCTCTCTCGTGTGCCGGGCTCAGCCTCGAAATGCACTCTGCAACCGCAGCCGGGATTCGGGATAAGGGATGCCAGAAATTCAGGAGCGAAATTCTGGAATAGGAGCCTAGCAATGCACTTTTTAGGCTAATGCTTTTGTTGCCGGCCTTGTTTGTTGCCACTTTCGAGGCACTTTACCAAGCAGGCAAGTTTCGGATCTCAACTCATTTGCATATTTGAGCGGGAAAAGTGGGGAGGCGGCAGCGCAAGTTTTTGCCAGAAAATGTAAAAGTTTTCGCCAGCCAAGACTTTGCAGCTTAGAAATTAGTAAATATTTGCCAAGGCATTAGAAGCATACTCGTCTGGCCAATGCCTAGACAGGCAGACAGACAGACAATAAAACCAAAGAAAAAAAGAATAACAGGTTACAGAAAATTTGTAAAACAAAATTACTGCTAAATATTTGTATAGAAATTATAGTAAACTTTTTGGCATTGTTCGGCAGCTTCCGTTTGAGTTCAACGGAATTGTCACGGCAACAAAAAGTCAACTCAAGTTGTGGCAATAAATTTGAATAAATTAAGATTGATTTGCTGTTTGCCCGGCAGCAGGAATATTATTATTTAAGCTGGGCGAAAAGCTGTGGCAAATAAACAAAAATTCATAGTCAAACAATGAACAAAGCAAAGCACACATAATATGCCGAAAATATTTTCCCACAAACATACACAGAAAGTACACAAAAGCCAAAAGCAAATTATTTAAATCAACAGAAGAAGCTCTGAAGCTGAAGCTGAATCGGAATCAGAGTCACAGGACCAGAGAATATTGTCGAATAAAATGTGGAAAATTTATACAACTGTGTGTGTATGAAAAATTCCATGCCAGGACCATGCATCAACACATTCATCTTGTGACGAGGTCCAGCGAGGACGACGGAGGAAACTTTCTGCCATGTATGTAAATTTTTGATTTGTGCCGAAAAATGCATAAATAACTGTTAATATTTAATATTGTTAACTTGTAAATTTTAAATGAAATACAACAGGGCCGGGGCCAGCTCTTTTGCGGCTTGACTCCAAGCTGAATATGCTGCATGATGATTGTCCTTACTACTCTGCCCTTTCCCCCGTTGCATATGAATTATGCAGTTTTTAACAAAAATCCCGCAGCAGCAGGATTTACACGGCTGGCTGGTTGGCCTCTCTCTTGACCCTTTTGTCCACAATGTGTCCTGGCAAAAGTTAAATTGTTTTTTGTTCTATTTTATTATGCTCATCATAAATTTTCCATGTGCTTGCATATGAGTTTTCTGCACTTTCAGAGTTGTAAAATTTAGAAAATGACATTTGTCAGCTGCATAATCGGAATGAGAACAGCAGCCTGCCTGCTGCTGCTGCTGCTGATGGGATTTAAGCCCTTAATCGCATATGCAAAGCTGTAGTTCGTCTCGTAATTAAAAAATGTAATACAACCAGAGAGAGAGAGAGGGAGAGATTGACTAAATCCTTAAGTGCATTTCAATTAAATTGTGTTACCGCGCCAATGCAATGTTTTCTGTAGCAGCTGCCACTGCATAAATCATTCATCCGCGGGTTTGACAAAAAATGCAAACAAAAAACCTGCGGTAGAAGCGGGAAAAGCCGTTCAATTTAAAACGTGTGTCTCGAAAAAAAATAGAAATATATATTCTATTTATTTCACCACCGACGACGCTTGGTTGGCCTGTGCAAATTTAAAACTTATAAGCACGCCAACTAGCAAACACCAAACACCAAAACCAGCAACCAGCAAACACAAAAACCAAACAACGAGAGCTCAATGCTGAGACGCACGCATATAGTAGAGCCGAGCCGAGCCGCCCACACGTTTGCCGGTTGGTTTTTCCAACGCTTTTGGCCATGGCCAAAAGCCATAAAGTTTTTATTTATTTGCATTTGCTCACGTGTGCATGTTTAATTAAATTTGAAGCGCCTGAGAAGCCGCCATCGAGGCTCGGCTGGGGAATTATTTTTTTCGGTTTCGGTTTTTTTGCGGCGTTATTTTGGCCAGCGAAAACAAAATATGTACATGCAAGGTGGAAACTAGACTTTTACACATAAGAAAATGGTAATGGAGGGTTTAAAGAATGTGGAAGTAAGTATAGTTATTAAAAAAAAATACAGAAATTGTTTTGAAAACGCTTCTTTTTTGATAATTCACGGTTTGAAATCACTTTTACATTCACGTAAAAGTATGCTATGAATAATTTCTTGAAGTATTTCCTAAGATGTCTCCTTTAAAACCTATTTTTAACCTTCAAAACATTAACATTAAGATGCTATATACCCTATTCCTTTATCTTAGCTATAGATTTTCCCAATCTTCCTATATATACCCTCCAAAACTAATCACTTTTCTTCAAGTGCACTTAAAAGCTATGCCCAAACAGTAAAGTCCTATTCGTATGCCCGGCATATGATGCAGTTTTACGTAACGAAAATTGAGTTGGACATGACCAAATTGCGGTTGGCTCGGGTTCGCTGCTCCGTTTTTGTTTTCCCAAAAACTCTTTTTTGTTTGGCCATGTGGCCTGGTTGGCTGCTATCCTTCGTCCCTTCTGATGAGTGGGAGTGGTGGGGGACGAGAAGGACTCGAAGGACAGCACGAAGGCGTGGCATGCAAATTGGAGCGTGACGTGCATTTCGTCAGCTCCTTTGATGCGCAATGGATCCCCGCCAACGAATTGGTGGTTTTTAGGCCCAGTTGCCAGTTTTAGTTGGTCTACTGGTCCGCTGGGCTCTGGGCATCTAGGTTGTATTCCGGTTTCCGCCAAAAGTAGAGCTCTGCTGTTTTTGGCCCGTCAGCAGAGAGAGGCCAGCCAAAAGTAGGCAACAGCTTCAGCTGACTTGACAAATGACAAATGACAAGCAGACGACAGCAAAGAACAGGCTGGCAGGGGAGACAGCTAAAATGCGTTAATTAAATTGTCTCTAACTGCTTGAATTCGTAGACAAGCTCAAAGGGGAGTTAGAGCCACACATATGTGTGGGTGGGTGGTTGCCTTTGGCCACGAGATATTGTCTATGGTGCACTTGAGAAAATCTAAGGATAATAATGCAAAGATAGCTGCCTCCTGCCTGCTCTTCAAATTAAGGAAAATTTGAAGCAACTTGCAAATTAATAATCTTAATTGTTCTCTTCTATTTTTGTATATTTTTTTCAGAGTGTAACAACATTTGCTGACTGCTTGTTTTAGCCTGCGAAGCTCATAAAATTTGCAACTTTGTTCTGGAGCGTGGAGATTTTTGTGTGTACAATTTATGCGCCTCATTAGTTGGGCGCAAAAGACAGAGACGGCGCGGGACACACACACACACACATCATCATCATTAGTCACTGGTTGTGTGCGCCTAAAAATATGCCAAGCGTTTTGCATTCGCTCAAAGGGCAGCCGCCGCCGCCGACGACGACGACAACGACGACTGTCGCGCCCAGTTCAGTCAAATGAAATGGTTTTCGACGATGTTTGACATATTTCAACACTTTAACAAACTGCTGAGCAACAAGGGTGGATCCTCCGCACACACACGTGCTCCAGCTCCTGTTGCTGATTCTACTGCAAAAATATGCTCTATATATATATTTACGAGAGTATATGAATGTGGGAGAGACTCGTGCGAAGATTTTTCATATTTGGGGCCACATATTTCAACGCCACGCGAAGAGGTTGCTGCAGGAGCCGTGTCCTCGTGAGTTGTTGAAAGGGTTGAAGTGCCGCACACACACATACACCCCCTTAGTCATCATCCATCCAGCCCTGTCCTCCCCGGAAAATGAAAAGTAAAAGTGCGACTAAGACTCGGGCTCAGCCTGCTTCGCGCATTGATTTTGTTTTGCTTTCCTTCTGCATTTTTGTGCACTGAGAGAGGTGTTTTCTTTTTAAATATAAAATTTAAGGATGCAGATATTTAAATCGGTTTCTTTTTTAATATTTAAAAATTGGATCTGTAATTCCCAAGATATTTTTTAGCTACTTCAACTATTTAGTGATCCCTAAACACTCTTTCATTGAAAACTGCCTTCAATATTAATTTCTATACATTTTACAAAGATAATAAACTATATAAAAGCATTTTATTGATTTTCTAATTTAGATTTAACTAAAATTAAGATATAATAAATAATAAACTTTGAGAAGTTCTTAAAACTTGTTTTAAAAGCTTTTTAATCAGATTTTTCTTAAATCTCATCATAAAAATACTTTTTGGCTGGAACAAAGTTATTTTTAAACAGAAAATTCTTTCCAATCAAGCTAAAATTTTACTTTTAATAGTTTTTCTCTCCGTGCTCTGTTGTTGGCTTTCCTTGGACCCATCATCGTGGGCTGCGCTCTCATTCATTTCATTTCCCCGCCTGCGTTTTATTTTATTTCATGCCTGGCTTTTTATTTTCCGCCTCTGTCTGCGCCGAGAAGGCTCTCAGTCTGCGTTTGCCTACTTTTTATGTGTTTTTATTTATTTGCGCCGCTTTGCAATTTCAAAAAGTGTTCGCACGGGCCAGGAAGCCTGGCTGGCTGGCTGGCAGGTGGATTTGTAAGGCGAGGACAGGACGAGGAGACAGGGAAGGACCAAAGGCTTAGGAGGATGGCCGTCTCCTTTCGCCATGGACTATTTCCGTGCCAAGATGAGGCTCGCGTGCTCGACTGCCTTATATTGCAAAGCGGGCATAATAAATATTTGACGCTTCATAAATCTTTAAAGAGTTGCCAAAAGCAACAGCAGCAGCCGCTCGCTCGTGTCGAGTGCCTATGCCGTGTGGCATCATCCTGGAGCCAGGATTCTCTGGTTGCTGGATCCATTCTGAGGAGCCTTAATGGATTTGCTACTTTTCGCCGCTCTACGTTTATGCTAATGACTTTGCCACTGCAATTGGAAGCGGCTGCTGCTGCGCAAATTTGACAACAAACTCAATGGGGGGAGGAGTAGGAGGAGGATGGATGGTTAGAGGGAGCAGCGTGGAAAGGCCACTTGGGAAACCCTTGCAAATTGCATGAAGCGAGGATGCCTACTACGAAAATCTTGGCCACAATTTTCACTTGCACTTTGGAGGTTGTGGAGGATGTTTGGAGGCTGAAAAGCTTCGAGAGGGTTTTTAGCTTCTAGGGGGTTGGGGGTTGGTAACCATTTTTGATTTCCCCAATGATTTGCATTAACATTTTTAGCACCACGCAGCAGCAGCAGCTCACCTTCGACCTTATACACCCCTCCTCCTCCTCAGACACACATTCACACAAGAGCAAATACGCAAATACACACAGACAACGGTCAATCGATGAAGCGTAAGCACATTATGCGGGTTAGTTGGGAAACAGGGGTTAAGGCGGGTCACGACGGGTTAAGGCCGCCTTGCCTCGGAGCGCACACAAATGAACTATTGTTTATAAACTCCCAGCGACCCGGAAATCGGTATTGGGGCTTGGGTTTCGGTTTCAGATTCAGATTCAACTTCACACACACCACACACACACCATGTGTGCCTTGGCTCTTTTTGTTTTGGCCTCAAGAGCCCGCTGGGCATTACGAATTTTCTTCATTCGGATATTATGTAATTAAGACCCCATGCAAATGCATAGCTCAGGCGGCAGGCACTGGGAGAAATGAAGTTCATTTTAGAATATTTAATAAAAAATATTTTTAAGTTAGAACATTACAAGATTAAGTCAAGTATCCCTTTTAAAAATATATTTTTTATGTCTAAAAATATAAAAGTAGCCTGATTTTAGGTCCCTAAATATTCTAAGATTTAATAGGATTGGTTTATACTGAAAAAAACCTCTTTAAAATCTATAAAGTTCAATAAAATGCGGGCAGTTTCTTTCTTAATTCCTCTTTTTCACAGTGCAACCTATCTCCTGCCTGCCTGCCTGCCAGCTTCCCTTACGCTCCAACCCCTTCGCTTCGCACCCCCTTCACATACATTCATCTGAATGCGGGGTTCTTCTGCAGTTCGTCGTCATCGTAGTCGGCGACCCAGTTCATTTAAATTTGGCGCCGAGCCAAGTCAAGGCAGCGAGCCAAGCAATGAGCATTAAAGTTATGCTCATAGTTGGAAAACTGGGGGCCCAGAAAGGGGGATCAAGGAGAGAGGATGAGCATGAGGAGGAGGAGGAGGTGTGTGCCCGTCCAGGCGTTGCTTGTAGCTTTGTTTGTTGTTAAGTGTGTTAACAGGGTTTATGCTGCACACACACACAGTCGCGGTTGTAATTATAGCATTAAATAGGATTTGCATAATTTAGGGAAAATAAATATTAAAGTGGATTGAAATTTTTAAGAACTATTAAAGAAATAGAAAAATCCTGGCATGTGCTTTTTTTTTATACAATTAACTTCCATACCTTAAAAAAATATGTTTTAATTTACCTTTTAATTATAAATTTTTTAGGTCTTATAAATCAGGGTTTTCTAGAAGTATTTTTGATTTATTTAAAGGCTTTTCATCTAAAGTGTTTTTAAAATCTCTTTAAAAGATGTCCTAAAGTATGCTATGATATTTCTATTCCTCCCAAAGCATACTTTAAGTCACATTTATAATGAATGCTAAATTCAAGAGTTTTGTCTTGCATCCTTGATTCCAATTTCTAAAGATTGTCCAAGGACCCTCACCCCTAGCGCTATTATTACGACTGCAACTGTTTTTCAACCTAGAGTCCACGGAGTGTTAGACCTTACACACACACACACACAGCCCCCCCGTCAGGATGCTTTCCCTTAGCTTTAGATCCCCGTCTGCGTGTGTGTCTTATTAGCGTTCAGCTGTTGGCTTTAAAGTGGTCTCCGTGTCTTTCGTCGTGTGTTTTTGTGGCCGCTTTAAGATGGCGTTCGCTGTCGCCATTGTTGTAGCCTGACAACTTCCGACAGCCATCCATCCAGCTCACACACACACACAAACACACACGAACTTGTACGTACACCTTGCCACCCCCAAAGGTGCAGCTATTATTATTTTTGTGAAATAAAAACCGCAATTACCTGAGAGTAAAATATATATGGCAGTCGGAGCAAATAAACCAGTGAGTGAGTGCGTTTGTGTTCTGGCGAGTGTGTGACATAAAGCAAACAATATGGCGACACGCAACACTAAACAGACGCAGGCCAAAAAGGCTCGAGGGGAAACAGCAGCAAACAGCGAACGGCAAACAGCAAGGGGGGGGCGTAGGGGGTGTTGAGGTTTTGGCCAAGTTCTGTCGCTCCTGCAATGTTGGGCAACATTGTTGCAGCGCTTCAACATTAGTTGCTTTAGTTGCAAAGTGTAAAATTAAATTATGCCAAAGCGTCGATGTGCGAGAGAGTGGAAAGAGTTTTTCTCGACTAAGTAGCAGGGCTTATGGCACTGAGAAAAAAATATGATAACTTATTTTTACAACAATTTAATATTAAAAAACTAAAATGTCATATATCCTTGTATGTTTATATACAAAAGTATTTTTTAAACATATTTTTAACATTTAAAATTTATAAAAAAATTATCAGAAAAATCTATCCCTAATTTAACTTCATTTCTCTTTGTGTTCTTTCCTTCTTAAGCGCAAAAATTGAGTAACTGCACGTGAATGAAAATGAAAACAAAGGGGAGTCCTTGCCGTTGCAGTCCTGCAGGACCCAACTTTCACGCTAAAAACTTTTGCATTTCTTAACTAGTCTTTGTTATTGTTTACTGTTTATTTTCCTCCCTGCAGAAAATTAAATTCCCCTTCCCCGAAAGCCAAAAAACACCGAGCAGACAACACGCAGAGCCAAACAATAATTGAAATAAACACTTAAAAACTTTGACTGCAATAGCACTTTCCCTGTTGGTCTTTGCCATTTTCCCTTTTTGTTTGGGAAAATAGTTTCGCCCGTGGCTGGCAGTTAAATTCTCCGAGACAGATCACAGATTTTGCCGAAAAACAAAGAAACAGATAAATGCGCGCAGTCGTGTGATTTAGAGGCCAGGATATAATTAAGTCATTGAAGCGTTTAGGCAAAAGTCAAATGGCAACATGCACCGAAATGGCCACAAAAGCTAGTTCGCTTGCGGGACAAGTCCTTGTTTTTGTGGGCCAAGAGACCGCAGGCATTTGTTGTGTGTTTACATTTCGCACTCATTATGGCTTTAACCCCAGGGCCCATGTGTTTTCTAATCTAGACCAGCGAGTTTGTCAATGTCAGATTGACAAATGGCATCTCTTTAGCCACACAAACACACACACACACACATACTGCTTAATTATTGCGTATAATTATGTGGGCTGGGCCTTAATCCGAAGGATATGCCAAAAAAGCATATCCCTTTAAAGGCATAAATCGAATTGCTAGGTTATCCCTTTCGGGGCTTCCTTAGATAAATTACAAATCCGTTATGGTCACTTGCTCAGCCTTGAAATAGGTCTTTAATTTAAAACAAATTCTTGTGGCTAAAAGGTATTTTAGTGAAGATATTATGGAGTCTTAAAATGAATATATATGAATATATATCTTGGCCATAATTTCCTTTCATCCCTTTTGACCTAGGCTCTTAAAAGCCTTTATCGAAATTAACCATCTAATTTTGTGCTCGAAATCGGTCACGGTCACTTGGCCTGCTTTTGTGACATTCCCTTTGGGCTTTAACCAGCCTGAAAATAAGATTTTAATTTAGCCCACAGAATTGTGGTTGTTTTCTTTATTATACTTTCTTTTTTTTTTTTTGCCACCGCGAAAGCCTCGCTAATTAATTTGATATTTTTTGTACGCAGCGCGTTTCCTGCGTTGCTAAATAGCAAAAATTAATGCCAAGGAAACACATTGCGCCCACCGTGGTCGTGGTGGGCGTGTCCCGATAACAAGGCGCTCACAAATGGCTCGTAACATTTTGTTCCTCTTTCTGGGTCTTTTGTTCTTACTTAGTTTTTTTTATGGACATTCCATGGGCTCAGGATAAAAAACAAAAAAAAAAAGAAGGAGGCGGAAAAATTAATATCAATTTTCGAGCTTTGTCTAGGGCTAACAACCCTCTTTGTTGTTGGCCAAAGCTACTGCTGCTACTGCTGCTGTTGACGTAGATTATAATCAAATGTATTCTGTTCCGTTCTGTGAATAATTTTCGTTGTTTTTTTACGCGCCTTGTGCGGTGTTTGTTGGAATATTATTTTTTTATATTTTCATTGCGTGCCTTTGGGCGCTATGAATATATGTCCTTTTGGCCAGCTCCTGGCTATATTATATTAATAGCAATTACTCATAATTACTCGCTCTCTCATTTTACGCTCACGCTCGCTCGCTCTCTCTCTTTTTCTGTGTGTCTGAGTTTCCCTGCAATTAACTTGATTACAACAACAGAGACAGGATGAGTTTTCCCCCCTGTCTAGGCGTTGCACTGACCCATGAAAAGGACTGCTGATTGTAAAGGAGTGGAAAAGTGAAAAGCGAAAGGTTGGCAAGCAGCACATGCTTATAAATCACAGAAGCTCCTTAAGCTGCTCCTGGCTTTCCTTTCGTTTTTCACTCAAATTCAGTTAACCGCCTCGAGGGTCTGGGGAACAAGCCCCCGTCCTGTATCTGGGCAGGGCATCTCTGGAGTGCGCTACAAGTGAGGATATTATTTTTCGCTTTTCAGTGGCTCAAACACACACACATACACTCTCCGCCACACCACCTCCCACCGATAATAGAACATTTGGCCGCAAGACAAATTATTTCGAGGCCAACGGGAAAAGTAGAAAGCGGAATGTGCACTTGGCAAAAATAAGTTATAAGTTTTGCTTTCTTTTAAGTTTAAATTCTAAAGAATTTTGACGCAAAAAGAAGTGAAATTTATGCAAATAAAATATTAAATAAAAATAATTAAAAACATTTAATAAATTTATATAATTTTCTCCAAGTGAAAGGCACTCTCTTTACCTCTATTTCAGGCAACGCCCCTCGGGGCGACAATCATCATCAGTGTCAGCAACAGGAGGCGGATCCGTTGGCTTTTGATTCTGGCGGCCAAAGCGCGTTATTCCAACTGAATCCGAATCCGAACAGAATCCACCTCCGCTGATGCTGCTGCTGCTGCTGCTGCGGGGCGTGTTTTTTCGTAATTGAAAAGCCAAAAGCCAAAAGCGAAAAGCGCCAAAACGCCAAAGCCATAGCCATAGCCAAGCCAAAGCCAAAGCCAAAGTGAAAACTCAGCTACAAGTGGCGCCGAATGGGATATATATATGGTTAGACGAGGAGCGAGTCAAGGACACTGAAGTTCCTCTGCTGATTGACAACATATTCAAAGCCAAATCATCGACTAATGCCGGTAACGACTGGCAATGGGGGGTGAGTGCGTCTGTGATGGGTAGTGAAAATGTGCCAAGCCGTCGCGCCATGTGCGAAAATTAATTAACAAAATTGCGTTTTAAAAATGCGATGCGCGCCTTCTCTTCTTTCTTCACAAAAAAAAAAAAGGTTGCAATTACCGTTAATGAGTTTAATGCCAAAGGCGCCACCAAACGCATCACTCTCCTCCTTGACTTTCCTCCTAATGAGCAGGGGGGGAGCCCTTTTAGGTATCACAAAAGTTTCGCAGGTTGTCTATTTTTGATGTTTTCTGGCATTTTTTTGTACTTGCTACCCTTTTTTTACTTTCAAGCACTGAGAGAAAATAGGTTGTAGTAGGCAAATGAACAAGTTTGAAAATTTTAGGAGAGTATTTCTTAAGTATATATTTTAATGATCAAGGCAGAACTGTTAAGAAATTGTACAAAAATATTATAATATATTTTTATCTATAGCTAAATCTTTAATTATTTTTATAATTATATATGCTTCTTTGTTTCTAAATTATTTTAAATATTTTAGCAAGATTTTAAACTTCAATACAGCAGAATTTCCTTCTAAACCAGATTTATTTTCTCTCCTGTGTATGGTGTATTTTTTTTCTACCCCTTTTCATTCCTGAGTTTGCTTTTTTTTGAAGGAAAATATTTTACTTTCCTTTGCACTTGACTTCACTTTGACTATGGGGTCATGTCAGGGAGAAAAGTGCACAAGACACGCAACAAGTCTGGGCCTGAACTTGGAACTTGACCAAGCAGCAGCAGCACCACCTTTGACGTGGCTTCTGGAAATTACCCTTTTTACGTGGCACATTAATTTCGAGCAGGTTCACTGGGCACTCAACCCCAAAAGCGAGGCCCCCTTCACCGCCCACACATACTCACAGAACCGTAGCGTCTTCTTCTGACCCTTTTTCACATTTGACCAGTTCATTGAAGCGTTTTTGATGTCAGGGGTCCTTTCTGGTTCTTTCTGTGTAAACTACTGTATTGCCATGGCTGCCACAAAGAGAACCCTAAATGCCCCGCAAAACTGGCATTAATGACTACCGTAGCTTTGATTTCGGCTTACTGTGTGCAGTAGCTGCTGCTGCTTGCTCTTCCATCTTGCCAGAGATCTATCTGCCATCAGCCAATCAGCTTCCTAGCTCTACGGTCTTTATTCTAGATTTTTTCCCTTGCCGGATTTGTCTCAATTGGTAAATGGAAGCCAATTAGTGGCCGTGTGGCCGGGCTCTGTGTGGCCAAGTGTTAAATTAATTACCTAATGGCTGCACTCTTGGCCCCGATGGTTGGTTGGTCGGTTGGTTGGTGCAAAGTTTGCTTATTGAACTCTTAAATAAAATGCACATGCAACTCACTCGCACTATTTGCCATAGATATATCTGCTGCATGTCCTGTGTTTGTGTTGTTGTGTCTCTCTCCGTGTGTGAGTGTGTGTGTGTGTTGACTTAATTATATTTGCAGTGAGGAAAAACGAAATTGCCGGTAATCAGAGCTCGAGAGTCGGTCGAACCAAGAGCCAAGTGCTGCACAAATAGCCAGTTCAGTTCAGTTCAGTTCGGGGTCGGTTTGGTTCGCTTTGGGTCACAGGTCAAAAGGGGGAGGAGAAGGAGGGAGGAGGGAGGATACAGGAGGGGAAGGCGGAAGGCAAAGTGAAGCTCTGCCCATGACAATGGCTGAGCAAATATTAAACAGCCAGACAAACATGGTTGCATTTGTGCACTGTTGAAAACTAAGGAGAATTATGAAAGGAATTTTAGCAATTTATCAGATTTTTGGAATTTTCTGCTTGACCTAAGGTAATTTTTTCCGGATATTTTGAAATATTCCTTCATTCTTTATCTAAGCTTTATCAAAAGTGGAGATTTCAGGCACCAAACTCTGAGGAAATAATATTTTTGAATTAAAAACTAAAGTTTTGAAATCTTTTGAAGCCAAAATTAGTGGGAATTTGCTATGTAAAAATTTCTGACATAATTTTGGATGCCTTTTTAAGGGATTCCAAGTCCCAAATAATATCTGTAATATTTATATATTATTTTAACTAATATTTCCTCTCTGTGTGTGTGGTCAAGTCGAAGAAATCTTGACTGGGCAAATCCAGTTATAAAAATGGCCAGTCTAGAGCAGTCAATGCAGCGAGACAACAAAACAGGAAGAGGAAAAAGGATGATCCCCAAACGTATACGTAGAAGGTGTACCACCGCGTGCGAGAAATGTAAACTTAAATATTTTATGCCATTCAGGCGGCAAACACAAAGGCGGTGGCACAACAAAAATACAAATAAGAAAAAATATATATAAAAAAAAAAAGAAGGAGGAGTGATGCCAGGTAAGTGCCGGTCGCACTGAAATAAAATTGCATACTTTATGGCACAGGATGCGGCAGCAAGAAGCTGGAGCAGCCAGGACCAAGAAGCAAGAAGCAAGATGGAGTAAGGAGCCTTAGTCTGGCAGACGTCTTTGTCAGCAAGCAGGCAGGCATCCAAGAAATTCGATGAAATTTATTTACAGTTTAAAAAGTAGACAAGTGCCAAGGAGAGGAAAAGGATCCCGCCGACTCCGACTGCAATCGACTCTCGTGTGCGTGTCTGCCGGAGTTTATTTAAAATTCAATTATGGGGCACAATTGCCGGGCTGCTGCTTGCCACCACAATGCCAAATGAAGCGGGTTATTTTTTGGCACAAATAAGAACCCCCAAGATACTTATGGGACAAATTGAAATAGCGAAATAGCGCCGCCTGCCCTGGAGCTTAAGTGTGAGTGTATTGAATGAGTATCGAAATTGCTTACCAAATAGTTTAGTTTATATATAAATTGTTCATCGATCCTTACCTGCAACAAAAGAGAGAGGAAAATAATTAGTTAGTAGAGTGCTTAGCTCTTGGCCTTTGCTTAAGTCTAAAACATTTGACAATTACAACAATCTCTGGGTTATCTAGAGGCACACAATAAATATATATCAAATTTCATACGACAAATATACTAGAGAGGTAGGTAGGGTGGTTTTTCTTTTTTAACATTTTTTTTTTTGTTTTTTTCGTAAATCATAAATAACGCAATAAATCAAATTATGCAGAGGGGAAGAGAGAAGAGAAGAAGATGAAGCAAGGTAATCGAAAAAATATTTAACGAGCAATATAATTATTCTATGATACTCGTATAGATTTTCCTTAATTCATTTAATGATGCACCGTTTTCAAGAAATTGCCAGGGATCATTTTTCAAGGTCTATTTTCGCCATCTAATTATAATTTATGTCACTGGCACACACCGCCGCCTAGAGATGTCTGCTGGCGCTTATAATTTAAATATTCCCCCGGCTTTCGGTATCTGTTTCATCGTCGTCGTCATCATCGTCAGGCGCAGGAGAGCTTGTCATTGTGACACCCGAAATCTTGTTAAAGAAATCTCAATTATCAACTTTTATTGATTTGCATAGCAAGCGGAAAGCCCGGAAAATGGTAAACAAGCCTCGCAAGAGAGCTCAATGCTATTTACGCTCCATTTTCCAAGACAGGGAGCAGCAGCAGCAGCAGCAACAGAAAAAAAAATGCACGAAAACAATTACGATAAAAATGCGAACTCGGGGTCTACGTTCAGGTTCTGTATTCTTTTTTTTTTTTTTTCTGTCTTCCCCTGCAGGATGAATGGGCTTTGGTTAGGTAACCTGCCATGCGACAAGCTTTGAGCACGGATAAAAGCAAATTATGATAACAATAAAGATTTAACTAGGGAGGAGTCCTCGGTCGGTCGGTCTGTCTGTCTGTCGGTCGTCGGTTGGTGGCTCAAGTGGATCGGATAGGAGGTTGGGTGCCCTTTTCTCCCGTCAAGTGGCATTGCCATGGCCATGCCATTGAGGAATCGACGCCACAAAAGGACGCCAGCTAGAAGCAGGGACAATTTAAATAGACATTTATCTTGTGCCACACACACACACACACCCACGACACACACACATACACGTGCCGGTGCCTATAACAAAATTACAGCGAATGCGGCTGATCCATGACGATAATATGGGAATCCCCCACTTTGGCATTGATGATGCGAGCGAGGATAGCAAACGGAAAAGCAAATGGAGGAGGTTGAACCAACAGGCATTCTGGGCGTTTGCCTACACAGAGAAATAATACGTGTACTAGGTAAGAGTTTTTAAATTACAAATTCGAAAGAAAGCTTTTAGAAGTCTCCAACAAGTTTCAACACTATTTCATGTTCAAAATCATTTATTTTCGCGTTTAAGAATAGTCAATAAAATATTTTAATGTAACTAATTTTATTTTATTTCGGAAACTGATAAAACCTATAATATTCAAACAAATATTTCTTAGTTAAAATAATTTTGAAATCTAGGCAATCTTTTTTATGAAGTTTTGATTAATATTTTCTGCAACAAATGATTTTAAATATTTTATTAGCAAAGTTTCTTGCATTAAATAATAATTAAATAAGGAAAAAACAGAAATTCTTGATTTGAAATATTAATATTAATATTTTTATCTGTATATTCGTTTTGTTTGATTTTATTTAAACAACAAGAACAACAACAACAACCGCAGAATTTTCTCACTGCCATTTTCGTAGGCTTGCCTATTTCTACTTTTTTGTTTTTGTTGTTTTGTTGATTAAATAATAACACAAGAAGTTCAGTTTGATTTTTGTCAATTTAAT
>JAEIII010004616.1:0-13515 GCA_018905755.1 Drosophila ohnishii | reverse complement strand
GAGATGGCAGCAACAATAAACCTGCTGCAACGACCCGAAAAATTTGCATGAGCAGCGGCAGCAGCAAAAGCAGGAAGAGGGAGGAAATAGGGGAAGGATGGCGAACGGAAAATGGACGGGGAGGAAGTGCATTAAAATGCATTCTACAAAAATATTCCCACAATTTCGTTTCTAACAACAAAAACAACGCAGGAAGACGCATTAATCAATAAACATTGTGTTTAAAGAACGATTAATTCCCATACTTCAATAGATTACGACATTCTCTGCAAAGAAACACAGGAACCAAGGTGGTATCTACGCAGGTGGCGGCAGGTAAACGGACGTTGAAATAATAATCCGGAAATTTCCACACGACTTGAAATTAAATCCGAAAAAAAAGAAACCCAAAAGCCGAACCAAATTGAAAATAAATGAAATGCAATCCAAAAACTGCTGCAATCCATAAAACGGTGGCTCATATTTTCTGCCCCCTTCCCCACCTCCCGATTCGTTGTCAGTGAAAGTTCTCAGCGAACGTGTCGCAACATAATTAAACATGAATAAAAATGGCTTACCTCAGCTTGGGTAAATGAGATTCCAATTAATTGCTGGTTTTGTCGAACTCGAACTCCATTTGATTATTGAAACAAATAAATAAGACCCCAATAAACACTTAGAAGCAACCAGAAAAAAATTATTAAAAAATATATAAGAGGCGTGCGGCTCTTTTTTTCACAGTTAAAATTCCTTCGCATTAATTAAATCTCTAGTTGTTTTAATTAATTTCGTCACTTTATATTTGATTAGTTTGATTATATTTTACTCTAAATATGTAAATGGTGTTGCCTGCAGTTGCTTCATTTGATAGCATTTAAAAAATTAGCAACGAAATTTTTACATATTTAAATAGTTTTATCAATCAATTTTTGTTTTCGAGCAATAACTTGTTTTTTTTTATAAATTGCCAAATTATTAGTTTTAAATTGTTCATTAAATTATTAATTTGTTTTCTTTAGTTAGATCTGTTTTCTCCACTGAAGCCAAACTGTATTAACAAAGCACCTGCAACGCGCGCGCGCAACTTGCACAAACTTGTGAACGCTGTTGCTATTACCGTTGTTTTTGTTGCTCTGCGGGTGCGCTGTGGCGTCTGCGCTCCGCTGCGGCGATGTGTGACGACACGCAACTTGCAACGATTTCTTTTCTGTTTCTAACGCGGTTGTTGCTGTGTCTACGCTGTTTGCAATGCGTGCCACCAGCAGAACAAATATAACAAATAACAAAAACAAAACAAAGTGCGCGAAACAAAACCGAAAACCGAAATGAAAACAAAAAACACAGCGAACCGATCGCGCAAGTCCGATCCAGCGAATTTCCCGATCAGTGTGACCAAAAAATTAGTGGTGCACAAACACCGCAGTTCGCAGATATCGATGTTTTTCGATGACTTTGACTTGAAACGTCTGGTGGGAATATAAGAAAAAGCGAGTGGCAAACAGTGGAAAATAGACTGTTTTATTAACTCTTTAACTCTTTTTTGCACTACCACTTGGAAACTCAAAAAGTGTGCCTAGTATTTTATTCTTTTGTCTCCGTACAATCGATATATCGATATTTTTCGGTGATATGGCAGCACTTCTCTCAGCTGTTTCAAAATTTGTATTGCCAAAAATTGGATATTTCACATCGAAAGCGAGTTTCTGGGGAATAAAGAAAGCAATTCGGCCCGCAATCTATGAGCCTGCTGAGCTGGCAACGTCTTGCGTCTCCGAGGGCCCTTTCCCGGCTCCTTAACCCCTTGACCACACGCAGAATCAAGCTCAAACCAAGGGCATTTCACCAGAACAAGCTGACAAAGCGATTTTACGCCGGCGACAAGAAAATGGTCAAGTATTTGAGCCAGAGCGAGGCCATCAATGTGGACCAGGAGCTCTTTACGACCTACAGATTCAGCGTAGACCAGCTAATGGAGCTGGCCGGGCTAAGTTGTGCCCACGCTGTGGCCAAGTGCTTTCCCCCGGAGAGCCATTCGCGGGTCCTCGTCTGTTGCGGTCCAGGGAATAACGGAGGCGATGGCTTGGTCTGCGCCCGCCACCTCTCCCTGATGGGTTACAAGCCCGTCATCTACTACCCGAAGCCAACGCCCAAGCCCCTGTACGAGGCCTTGAGTCACCAGTGCCAAATGATGGAGATCTGTGCGGCAAGCGAGTGCCCAAGCGTTGAGGTGGCCGCCAGCCAGTACGATCTCATTGTGGACGCCCTCTTTGGGTTCAGCTTCAAGCCACCCGTTCGGGCTGATTTCGTGGCCGTCGTGGAGCTGTTGCAGCAGACAAAACTGCCAATAGCCAGGTAAGGAGACGAGCAACTAGGGAAGCATGATCCAATCTAATCAATTGTTTCCCTTTAGCGTGGACATACCCAGCGGCTGGGACGTGGAGAAGGGCAGAGTGAGTGAGTGCGACCTGGAGCCGGCTCTGCTCATTTCCCTGACTGCTCCCAAGCTCTGTGCCCGCCACTTCCGGGGAGAGCACCACTACCTGGGCGGCAGATTCGTGCCGCCAGCTCTGCAGCGCAAATACGAACTGAATCTGCCCGTGTATCCCGGCAACGAGCTGTGCGTCAAACTGTGATTCACTGGGAATAAAGCCAGCTGAGCCAGCAGACATAAATTTTCCTTCTGTTTTATTTCAAATATATTTATATATTATTACATGTTATAACTATTTGTACAAACGATTGTAGTTCTTGCGCCTGCGATCCTCCTCGAAGTTGTTGTTCCTTGCCCATTCCTTGAGGTTACCCTTGGAGCGCAGCATGGCCGACTTGGAGTCCACGTCGCGCAGCACAAACGGCGAGAAGCCGGCGGTGTAGTCCTCATTCAAGGCATTCGTCTTGGTCTTGGCCACACGCGATGGCATTTGCCGGGGCATCGGCTGATCCTCGAAGAGGATGGGATTCCGCGAGTGCTTGCCGCCCTGGAAGCGCGGCAGGCTCTGGTTCTTGTATTTGTTGGTCAGCGGCCTACGCGTGTTGATGTGTATCACCTGGTGGCCGTTCTCGTCCAGGCTGACTGCCACGCGCTTCAGGGTCTTGTTGCCGCAGTTGGGACAGAATACCTTGGTCATGATGCTGGTGGTCTTGTAGCAGGCGTAGCAGCGAAGGATGTAGGTACGCAGCTGCTTGATAATACGGCCATTGAGAGCGGCCAAATGAAGATTGAGCTGCTTGAGGACGTTCTGCAGGGCGTAGTCTGTGGTCATGCAGGCCACGGGCGGCACCTCGTCGGTCTCCACCTTGCCCTCGAGCGCCTTTTTGGCCTTCTTTATGTTGGAGTGCGTGATCCAGCCGTCGTCACCCACGTCCTCCTCCTCTGCCTGTGGACGCTTCTCCTCCTCTTCCTCGGGCTCGCCTTCATCCGCCCGCGGCTGGGATATCAGCAACTGCGAGAGCTCCTGCTCTTCCTCGGCGCTAGGCGCACACTTGAGCTGCTCGAAGAGTTTGTCTAGCTCTTCCTGTGAGGGCTCATCCTCCTCTGGCTGGCTATCCTGCAGTGGCTGGCAGGGCGGGGCTTCCTTGCCCGCCAACTGAGCTTCAATAGCTGCTTTCACGTTGTCGACGGTTGTGGTTTCCGCTTCCTCCTCCTTTGGTTTGCCCTCTATAGACTCATCCTCCTCTTCGGATGCCTCCTCTTCCTCTTCTTCCTCCTCGTCAGACCCTTCCTCACCCTCGGGCATGTACCAGCCCACCAAACGCTTGTTGCTCGCATCAAGCATCTCGGCGGGCTTCTCCTTGGAGGCGATAGTCTGCGCCATTATCGGTTCCGTGCGCAAATGGGCAGTGCCTACGGTGTCCGCCTCCAGCTCGTAGGTGAGAGAGATGACCTTTAGATCGATGCCCGAGAGACTGGCGTAGTCTCCGGTCCGTTTGGCGAACTCCACGCAGTGCTTGACGCTCTCGGGACGCGGCTCCCGCACCTGCAGGTCGAAGGGCAGGACGCAGAGGCGTCGGATCTGTCTCTTGTTGCGCACTTCGGCCACAACTTCCGGCACTGTCAGCACCTGCTCGGCATATTCCTAAATGCGAATTAGAAGATGGGAGGACTCGTTAGTGGGCTTGCAGCCTTGATCGGGAGCACACTCACGTTCAGGGGCACGGCGTTTATGAAGGCCGTGGTGTCCGCTACCAGGAACTTGATCTTTCCACTTGTCTCCGCCATTCCGCCGGAAAACTCTTACATGAAAAACAAAGTAAAGCAAAACAAAACTTCGCAAGCAGCACGTGTCGGAGTGGCCAATGTGACCGTGCCAGCACAAATCCAAAATCCGCCTTGCGGTCCGTCTAGATTATGGACTGGTCCAGACCAGTGTTGCCAGCAACTCTGCACATTTTCAAATATCGATAACGCCGGGCAAAACATCGACAAGGGGGTGTTTTGAAGACATCGATTACTTGGACGTTGGGATCGGTGGTTTCCCACCTCTACTAGTAATGTCAAAAAGCAATTCTTTTTTCATCTCGCCCAGATTTTGTGAATTGTGATTTTGTGAAAAGCGCCCAAACCAGGTGAGTGAGTCGGCCGGAATTAGGGAAATCGGTTCGCGAATTGAAGACCGCGTCCGACCATTAGCCCTGCAGAGCACCCGAGAATCCGACAAATACCAAGCGCGTTAGATGTGGAATCAATGGCAGGCGGCCGCCGCTAGCGGTGTGCCAATGATGGCTGCTTTGCCGCCGCAGCCGTCCCAGCCGCCACCGCTGCCCGATGCACCTCCCCCGCCGCCGCCGACGGCCTCCGATCAGGGCACCGCGGCCACGGGAGCACCCATGGTCGCCGGCGATGCGACATTAGCGGCCGCTACCGCTGCCGCCGTCGCCGCTCCCCCGGCCACCGTCGCTGCGGCAGCTGCTGTCAACCCTTATAGCAGTGGCTTGGCGACGGCAGGCGGCGCGGGCAACCCCTACGAACAGTACACGGCCGCCCAGTACGCCGCGATGACTCCGGAGCAGCAGTATGCGCTGCAGCACCACTGGCACCAGTGGCAGACCTACCAGGCTGAGTACGCCAAGTGGCATGCCCAGTACGGCGAGCAGGTTGGTGGTTCTTCTACCTAATCCTCCTGTGAAACGCTCTGTTAACCGTAATTTATTTTTCTTATCCACAGTACAAGCGGGAAATGGCGGCTGCAGCGGCCGCCAATGTTACCGCGCCTCCAGCTCAGGTGGCGCAAGTGGCTCCCGTTGCCACACCAGTTGTGGTTGCCCCCACGACGCCGGTGGTGGTTGCTCCTGGGCCGCAGGCATATCCGCCGGCCCAGACCTATTACCAGACTGTGCCCACTGTACCGGCACTGGTACCCGCCAATGTAGGTGGTGGGCCCCCGATACCTGGCAAGATTACCGCTCAGCCGCAATTGTACAACCAACCGCCGCCGCCGCCTCCACAAAAGACTGGCTACAATCAGCAGAATCCCAATCAGATGAATCCAGGCGCCTGGTCAGGACCACCGCCCATGCCCATGCAGCAGCAGCATCAACCGCCGCCGTCCCAGCAGCAGCTACAACAGCCACCCCCCCAGAAATGGGGCAACCAGATGAACTTCAATCCAGGACCGCCGCCAGATTTGCAGCAGGGCTTCCCCAATCTTCAGCAGCCGCCGCCTTCGCTGCAGAGACCACCGCCTCAAAACCAGTACCAGCAGCACCCGCCGCAGCAGCAGCAACAGCAGAACTCGATGGAGAAGCAATGGGGCAATAACAGGCCGCCATGGGAGTCTGGTCCTCCGTCAAATAACTCGAATCAAGGGCGCTGGGATGGCCCACCGCCGCAGAATGACATGAATAACCGCTGGAATGGGCCCCCACCGCCTTCAGGTGGCAACAATGGACGCTGGGAGGGGCCGCCCCCACCGCAGTCATCCTCCTCCGGAGGCGGGGATCAGAACCGTTGGATGGGCAGTGGCAATCCGAACGAGAATCAGAATCAAAACCGCCGCTGGGAGGTGCCGCCACCGAATATAAATGATCAGCAGCAGCAGGGCCCGAATCAGAATCAAAATCAGGGCCAGAATCGCTGGCAGAGCAATGACGATGATCATGGAGACATGGAGGGATCGCGCAAATACCAGAATAGCTACCAGAACAATAGAAAGAGCTGGGGATTCGATGGCGGCGTCGGAGGAGGAGGAGGAGGAGATTCAAATGCCGGAAACCGCAAACAGAATCCATTTTTTAAAAATTCTCAATCTAATTTTGGACCAGACTCCTCCTCGCCATCAGGCAGCAGCAACAACAACAACAACAACAACAGCAGCAGCAGCGGCAACAATTTTGGTTCAAATTCAGGAAATTATCAAAGCGGCAACAGCTTTGGCAACAACTACAGTCAGGATCAGGGCGGCTATGGAGGAGGAGGAGCAGGAGGAGCTGGTAATCAGGCAAGAGGAGGTAATCGCGATAACTTTGGTGGCCGTGGAGGTGGAGGAGGACCTGGTTCAATGGATAACTTTGGCAACAGCAACAACAGCTTCTCCAATAATCGTCGTCAGAACAACAACAACAATCGCTGGGAGAACAACAACAACAATCGCAACCAGAATCTGAATCAAAACCAGGGATGTCCAGATGAGCGTGGACCAGGAGGCAATGACATGGGACCAGGTGGTCCCGGTGGAAATTACAATCAGAATCGTGGCAACTTCAACCAGAGAGGTGGCCCGAACCCACAGCAGTTTCCCCAAAATCGCAACCAGCAACAACAACAACAACAGCAGCAGCAACACGATCTGGACGAGGCCAGTTTTGACCGATTGTTTGACCAGTGGGAGAAACAGTTTGAGGACTGGAAGCGAGCCAATGCCAATCATCCCGACCGCGATGAGTATCGACGCTACGAGGAGGAATTCGAAAAGCAGCGCCGTCGCATTGCCGAGCGCAGGGAGCAGATGCGACGTCGTCGACAGCAGCAGCTGCAGCAGCAGCAGCAACAGCAGCAAGGTGTATCCGCCACGGGTACGCCCCAGCAAGAGGGTCCAGGTCCAGACCAGGAAGATCAGGAATCAAAAGATGATCAGAGAAACTTCAATGAACAGGGACCGCCGCCGTCACAGATGTTGCCAGGTCCCAATTTTCGCACCGGACGTCCTAATCGTTTCAGCAATACTGACAGCGACTTTGAAAGAGGAGGAGGGGGAGGACCACCACCTGATTACCTTGGTAATCAAGGACCGCCGGGGCCGCCTTTGTTGAAGCCATTTGGCGCTCAGGAAGAGTCAAACGACAAGCCGTCGCCTGGAATCCGAGGCAATCAAGAACCACCGGGGCCTCAAAGACCACCAATGAATCCATTCGGAGATCAGAAAGAGTCCAACTACAAGCCACCATCTGATTTCTCAGGCAATCAAGGACCACCAGGACCTTATGGACAAGGACTACCCACGAACGCGGAGTCAAAAGATAAGCCCTTGTCATCGCCCAAAAAAGAGCCAGCAGCTTCTCCGTCTCAAAATCCCCCAACTCTGACTCCCGCCCCGCCAGTGGCTCCCCAGGTTCCAGCTCCCGCGCCAGCGTCGATCTCCACCAATCTTGGCAAGCGTCGCCAGGCAAGTGGATCCGCTGATTCCATACCTGCAAAGCAAATCAAAGAGGCGGAGCCGATATTCACCATTTCCCTGGACGACGATGACGACGATGACGATGACGACGTGGCCGATGAACAGCCACCGGTTGACACGCCCATGGGCAGCATTTTTAAGAAGAGTGACGGCATCCCGGGCCTGGATTTGGTGGCCGATGGCAGCAACAAGAATTCAACTTCATTGTTCGATGATAATGATTCCGCTCAGCCGGAGGCCGGAGGAGCAGCAGAATCCTCACAGGCTGTCAGCCAGAGCAACGAGTCCCTTAGCAAGGCCCTCAAAGACCCAGCATTCCTCAACAATCTGACTCAGGCTGTGGCCAATGTGCAGGGTCGGGAGCAGCGTCAAGATCGCCAAGATACGGAAAGCCAACAGCAGGACCAACAGCAGCAGTCGGATGATGGAGAACCTGCTGAGGCAGACGGACGTCAACTGTCATTTGCCGAGTGGCAGCGCAAAAAGAACAAAAACAACGGGAACGACACTAAATCGCAGGATTCGCGCGACTCGAATGGTAGTCCGAGTGTCCATGATCGGACCGAGAATCAGGGACGGCCAAACTCTGGCTTTGGGCAAGGACCGGGTGGATTTGGTCCTGGTCCTGGTCCCCGTTTTGGGCCCAACTTGGGCCCCAATCAATTGCCGGGCAGCAACTTTATTGACTTTGAAGGCAACAACGGTCCCCCCAATGGTCCCTTCGGCCCTGGCCCTGGCCGCAACTTTGGGCCGGGACCGCGACATCCTTTCGGCATGGGACCGGGAGGACCTAACTTTAGACCCAACGGCCCTGGACCAGGGCCGCACTTTGGTCCCGGACCCAACTTCCGACACAACAGACCCAATTTCGGGCCCAACTTTGGACCGAACTTTGGCCCGGGAGGTCCCCGCAATTTTGGACCACGAGGACCACCATTCGGACCCAGACGCGATGACTTTGGTGGACCACCTTTTGGGGGTCCTGGACTAAACTTTGGACCAGGCCCCAACGGACCCAATATGAGGGGATTTAATGGAGGCGATGGTGGTGGTGGCGGGGGCAACAGTGATAATCCGTTCCGGCGACAGAGCGGACCACCGCCACCCAACTTCAACGACGACGATGGTCCGCCGAGGGGCCCGAGGAACTTCCAAAACAGCAATCGAAATAACTGGAGCGACAGGTATGTGAACTAATTTAATCATTATTAACACTTATTGTACAATTTATTAAACTTGTTATAAAGTTAAACAAAAAGGAAAAGGGGTAAGGGGAAAGCGTGATGCATGGAGCGTTTTTCCCCCATATCAAGTCTTCAAATCTCTAGAACTTTCTGTCGTCTGATTGTCTGACTATGGTTTTTATTTTTTTTTTTTATTTTTTTTTTGAAATCAACTATGAAAAATTATACCAAAACCTCTATGAGGGTTATTTATCTATTATCTACATTTAGAATATATAAAATGGAACTAGTTTTATATGTACGTACTAGGGAGGTATATATCGACAAAACTATCTTGTATTATATTGGAAATCTATCGAATTTAATTTTATAATATTGATGTTATACAAAAAATACTGTAACAACCAGGTATATGATTATTTTGTTATTTTTCTGATTGTGTTGGTCCGATATATCAAGCAGAATATCGAGTTATCTCCCAAAATAAATTTGAAATATCGAAAAATATCGCATTTAAAGTTGAAATATTAAACAAAAATTTTACTTTTTTAATTAATATTAATTAATAAACACCTAATAATACTACCTAATTTTTTCCGATTGTATTGGTCCGATCGATTTATCGCATATATATAAAATGACCGAAAGAATGACCGAATTGTGAATTAAATTAATTTAATTTGTATTTGTTTATTTATTTCCAACAATGGTAGTTTAAACAAAGTCTATGTGCTTACTAGGGACACTTTGATATATTAAACAGGAATATCGATTTATCTCACCTAATGTAACTTTAAAATATCGGTTTATATATCGTATATATGCTTTTCTTTCGTCATCCCTAGTGCGTACCTATGGGCAGAAATTATTTGTGGGAATATTGTACTTTTTTTGGGGCAGAAACAGAAATGTGAGATAATTATAGCTATAATTTCGATTAGATAAAACCGATTGAGAGCTAATTAAAATGCAGCCAACCTTTGACAATGAACTAATTTTACTTTAAATGACTTTGCTTGTCCGATTAAGCCGTGAATCGTTTCTGTAATGATCTTGTCTGTCTAGTGTGTTTACTAAATCCCAGTGAAAATGTGGAAAATCAGATGTTCTTCCGCTTATTATATTCCTCCTTCCCACACCCACATCACTCTCTCTCTCTCTCTCTTTGTCCTTATCTATTTCTCCAATTCTGTATCTGATATTTATCATCCAATTTAATGTAGTTAACTTTGAGCAGGCGTTGCACTTTTTCTAGTTATCGTTAATGCTGGAATTTCGATTCCAACCCCGTTTTCTCTTCTTCTCTTCTACTTCTATGCAATACTGATAAAAAAAACGAATATTTTACATAAAAATAAAAACAAACAAAAAAACTACGTAAAATCGAAATATATATGTATTCATATATATACGTTTCGCACGATATATCTCTGTGTTGTCTGAGCAGCAAGAACAGGGGCGGTAGATTCAACCAGCAGCCGCAGCCGCAGCACAAGATTTGAGATCTGAGAGATCTGAGAGATCTGTGAGATTTGCGATCTGAATAGGAGCAAGATTGGGAGGGGAGGCTGAGCTGAGCGGAAGGGCAGAGAGCAGAGCAGAGCGTAAGCCCCCCTTCCTGAAGATCAGATCATCTGACAGATCGCCCAAGCCAGCTGTGTCAGAATAAGACCTATTATACGTAGCATTAAGGATACAACACACACACCCACACACCCCGTCAACCAACGATAACCTGAAGTACAGAGACCCATTTGGCTGCTTCAATTAATTAATAATTATGTTAAATTGTTTCAATTGAGATCAGAAAGGATGGACCATCGTGAATGTGGCTTCCATCCTTACTATATTGAGTTCCCATTATGTTTTTTGATTTTGTTATCAAAGCCATAAATACACACCTTTCATACACACACTAACGTCAAGCTTAGTGGACATTGTAGTAGGAAGTTATATAAGTCGTATATGTTACATATATACCCTTAAATGAATATCAATAAAGCAAGATAAAACCAACTCACTATTATTGGGGGATGATGTTAAAAAAAAATATAAATAAAAATAAAATTCACTCGATTTGTCCGTCTGTTTGCATATCCAATATCCCTTCCAATATCTCTCCATATATTTCCGATCGGTAAACATGGCAAAATGTGGTATATTATATACATATAGATATATTTTAGTGTTTAAAATGAAACAAAGACTGTTCCTACTATATCAGATTCTATGTATATAGTTTAAGAAACGCATTTGATTGATTTAAACATTTAAAAGCTTTATTATACAATCCCAAATGATACCAAAATATAAATTGTAATTTAAATAAAAGACATAGTCCTGCAGGCTCTTCTTTGGTCTGCAAGGTAAGTACTTCTGGGGTTTCTTGGCTGGGAGCTGCTTGATAAGGTTTCTTGGATTGGAATCGAATCAGTTGTATAGTTTGCCGGCCAAGAAATGTCATTGGTATTTATCTTGCTGGCTTATCCCATTTAAAATTAATATAGGCCATCCGTCCGATAACAAAATTATTTCAAATCGATAAAAGAAATTATACAAAGCCATGCTAATTTTTAGGTTACTCGTCCGTTGTCCAATACCTCACGGTATCCACAGGTAACAAGGGTTCTATGCCAACAGAAAATATTTATACAACAAAAGGAGGGCAGGCATCTCTGATCTTATAAAATATGTATATATATTCTTTCTTTGGCTTTGTCCGTTTGTCCGTCTGTCCGCATTATTAACTCAATCTCGGAGACTAAAAAAAGCTAGAATTTTTATTGACTGAGCACTTTAAACTTTTTGATACAACGTCCTTCGTTCAACTGTGCATATCTTCGTCAATTTATGATAGTAATTTTTGGTAATTTTTTAGCTAAATCTGAATAAAATCTTTACAAATTATAAGATATTTCGTGGCATACATATGGTACAGTAATCTCAGTCTATATATATAATCTTTCTGCAAATGCAAATATAATACTCCCTAGAGAATGGGGAGCAACTTGCTATTTATAAATAATTCAGTTGGGTCAATAGTCTAAGTTTAGGACCAATTTTACAAGTATATATATATTTTATATGTACGTAATATTTGGGGACTAGATTTTAATGACAATCCGCCCCTGCCACGCCCTTCTTTACCTTACTTCCAACCAAAAACAAACATTATTTCTGTAGTAAATTTCAATTCAAGTAAAAGTTCAAGTGTTTTTCTTTCGGTTTAAAAAAATTTGAAAAAAAATAAAAACATTAAAAACCTATAAACAAAAAATACATCAACTAATAATAATAACAAAAAAAAAAAACGAACAAAATCGAAATAACAAAACATAAAAACAAATGTAATTAATAATGAAACCAACAATCATCGAATGAATTGTATACAAAATGTGCCACAAATCACGAACCACAAACCTCAAACCTCAAACCAACCTCGCAACAATCACATCCAAAAACCATGAACAAATCAAAGGCCGGAGCAGCAGCAACCATATCCCTGTGATCCCGTTTACCGTCCCATGAAGGTCTTCGACTATTCAAATTCAAGCCAATTGACGTCCGCCAAGGTTATCGACTATGGCCACAAGTCGGCAGATGGCATAGGTCCTGGTCCGGGACCCGGTCTTGGTCCTGATACCGGTCTCAGTCCCGGTTTAGGGTCGGGTCCCTCCATGGGAATGCCAGAATTCCGACCCATGCAGACCTTTGAATATGGACACGCTCCGAGAATGGAAATTACGGTCAGAGGAGGTGGACCAGGAACAGGAGCAGGAGCAGGAGTAAGAGGAATGGGAGGCGGAGGCGGAGACGAAGGAGGTGGAAGAGGAGGATTCAACAAGCGTAAACATAAAAGACAGAACAAGCAGCGACTGAAGGAAGAACGCTTGCAGTTCCATCAAAATCGCCAGCTTCAATCGATTCCGATCGACGAGAAGGGTGACAATGAGGTGAGTGTAATGGTCAGCCAGCCGAAAAAGAAAGCTCATATTTAAACCCAATTACAATACTCTCTAGCAGCAATTATTGGAACCTGAGCAGAATCAGGAGGGTCAGCAGGGCGAGTTTAAGGAGGAGAATCAGGAGGAGGAGCATCAGCAAGATGGCCAAGGCCCAACATGTACCAATGATGATGATCTCGAGGACATTTCCGATGGTGAAGAGTAAGTGAACCAATAGATTTTCGAATTTTATGACTTTGCATAAAGAATTTCGCCTTTATTTAGAAGGAAAGTCCTAATATTCTAACCCCTTTACTCTTAGTAATCTTACCCGAATGGATGGCTACGGCGAGGGGGATGGAGACGATGACGGAGAGTCACTGCCATCGCCACCGCCTTCGATGAATAGTAAATGGAATGCGCCGCCATCACCAAAGTCCCTTTTCCCCTCGGCAGCTACGGCCAATCAAAAGATACCCCAGCCGGCAGCGGCTCCTCAGCTGGAGATGTTCACCGGGCCAACGAATGAGAATCGCAACACGATCTCCGTGGACGAGGTGCTATTGCCGCCCGGCCGTTTGACTCGTCCGAAACGCATTTGCATTATACTGCGAGGTCCACCGGGCTGCGGTAAATCGCATGTGGCGCGTCTGATCAAGGACAAGGAGCTGGAGATGGGCGGGGCCAATCCGCGAATTCTCAGCATTGATGATTACTTTATCATTGAGAATGATTACACGGAGAAGTGTCCCAAGACGGGCAAGACGGTAAATAATATCTATATTATATTAATTA
>JAEIII010004600.1:0-34620 GCA_018905755.1 Drosophila ohnishii | reverse complement strand
TTTTAAAACACTTTTAAGAGTCAATAAAATCTCTTAAATTAAAAACTAGAAAGTTGCTAAGCTGTTTTAAAGTATAAATAAAATATTTATTGCATTTTTCAGATATTATTTTAAATGATTCTAAATCCAAAGCTATTTCGGTGTCAATGTAATCTCTTATAATTAAAATAAGAAACCAAACCAAGGGAATTTGAATATATTAGTAGAAGGAGGACTAGCTATTCTCTTTATCTAAAAGGGGCCTATAAGGTCCTAGGTCCTAGTATAATTAACTAACAAGAATAATGGGAGTTTTCTAAAACATTTTCTGATCTAAACTCTTAATTTTTGTTGTAAAAATATATTTAAAAAATAACTGTGGGATCTGCTCTAGATAAAAATATAACGTATACGCTCCAGAGACCTATTCCTATATCATCTTCTGTAACAGATTTCAAGGTTATTGATTTTAAATGTTAGATTCCGGACCCCTAGAGACACTTGGTGGACACCTCTCACATGTGGGCTATGGCAAGGACTGTAGAAAATCGGTAGAAAATCGATTATAGACCAAATCCCGAGGGTAACCAAATCTGAAGCTTACGTGACGGATCTCATAGGGCCATAACCTCGTCGCCGCCGCCCCCGCCCATGTCGCCGTTGGTGGGTGCTCCCACATTGTTCTTGTTTAAAATGGTCTCCGTGTCCACACATCCTTTGAAGCGCATCTTGGCATCGTCGCCCACGTAAACAGTGCGCTGGCAGAGGAGCAGCACGGAGCAGGAGACAACAAATAAGACGGACGGCACCACCGAGGCGAAGACAAACTGGCGATAGGTGACCTCCAAATCAAAACGGGCCACCACAACGTCCTTCTTGCCCGGCGAGTAGAAGCACGGAAAGCGGGCCCGGGCATTGTGGTCGCTGCCATCCCGTCCGAAATCCTTCAGGAACTCCTTGCACTCATCCATCAGCGTGTTCACACATCCCTCCAGATTGATCATCAGCTTGGACTCATTGGAAATGGTCAGATCAACGTCGGGCGGAGCAATCTCCGGCACTGGCGTGGCCACCGACACGTGCAGGTGGCTCAGATATGTGAAGTTGGTCAGATCACTGAGCATATTGTGCTCCAGGGTGGAGCCATTGATGCAGTCCACCGCATCCACCCGATCCGAGGTGTTCTTTATGAAATAGCACGAGGTCATGGCCACATTGTCGTTGGATTCGTTCCACACCTCTTCGAGGGTCTCGGCATTGATGGCGTTCTGGCACTGCGACAGATAGACCTTGTCCCCGCTGAGCACCACCACGTTCTTGTTCCTCGTTGGGATGTCCACGCACCGCCGGTCGCAGTTGTACGGGGTTCGGATCTTCCGGCAGGTGCCACGACTGCACGAGAACAACCCACTTATGTCCATGCAGTTGATCTTTCCACGCCGACCGCTACACTTTACCGGCGCATCGCTGTTGTGGAAGACGCACTCGAAGGCATCGGTGATGTTGAGGCACTGGCCGGCGGTGCAGTTGAAGGTACCGGTGAGATTCTTGCACTCATCGTTGATGCAGCGCGCCTTGTCCGCCCGATCCTGGTCGATGCCGTAGCACGTCTTGTTCGCCGAATTGGTGCAGTTCTGGAAGATGAGGTTGCTGCCGTTGCTGCGCAGATTCACATAGATCTGGATGCAGGCACCGGAGGTCTTGCTCAGGCACCACTCGCCGCAGCTGCCCCACTCGCAGTTGTCCTTGTTCACCGCCCGCGTTGTGGTACACATGACCGGCGTGGGATCGATGCCACTTTTGAAGGCCCTCGTGGATGGCATATAGATGGCAACGGTGAGGTATACTAGAGCCACCGAGCTAAGCACCAGGGTCATCTGGCAGATACAGATGGTACCGCAGATGCGTGTGTCCTGCGGTGGGACAATCAGCTCCTCGCTGGGCACCTTCTTCTTGCCCATGGCCCAAGGTCTTGTGGGGATTTACGCTACGACGCTCCCAAGTGCTGCTCCTTCGGTTCTGTCTGTCTCTCCTCTGCTTAGCCAAAGCCCAAGCCCAGTGGTTAATCCCTCGCGTGCAATCCAATTAGGAACTCGTCATCGTCATCACCATCATGTCGGTACTGTTTTAGTCTATCGATTTAGTTGCAGGAATAAGTAGGAAAAAAAAACACAGAAAATTGCGTGGGCGGTTCGCGCTGTGTGTTATATAACCCTGCGTAGGTTGAGATTTTCCTCCGTCTTTCGCTGGACTGACTTCCTTCGCTGGCTGTGCGCACGTTTCCCAGCTGCTGCTGCTGGAGGACGACACGTTTTCTGGAGGCGACTCTATCGATTTTTGGGCTAGCGCTACTAGCTGGCTGACCCCAACACAAATTCACTTTAATCACAACTGGCCCATACGGCACTCCGACGTTGCATCACGTGCTCTGCTGCTGCTGCTGGTCGGAATCAATCCTTAAAATTCGTTCTCCCGTGGCCACGACTCCGAACTCGAATCGAGCAATTCGTGGCTAGTTTTTTGTTTAGTTATTTTCTTTTAAAATATATTTTTGTTATAATTTTTAAGCAGCGCTATTATTTTTCGTGGCAATTAGGTTTTCCCTTTTCGAGTAACTGGCAGCTGGCTCGTGACTGGGGCCCAAGGCTTCTGCTCTGGATTAGCAACGACTGCATTCGGCTTCGGCCTGGCTCTCAGTTTTCAGTTCTCAGTTCCCAGCTCTCTGTTCTTCATTCTCCGGTTTCCCTCACTGACCGTCGACAACATGCCACACATCGTGTGTGGATTTCTGCTCTCGCATTTTTAGCACAAATCTCTGTTCTGCGCGCGCACTTTTATTGCAAAATCAATAGTTCCGCATTCTCTCCGGGCATTGGGGAATCCCCCTTCAGCCCCGCCCACGCCCGCCATGCTGGCTCCATTCCGAGTTCCATTGATTAAGTCGTCCTCCACATGGCCAAGAGCAGTGCAAGTGCACCGAACTAATCCCTCTCGTCCCCCTGCGTTTATACGCAGGTGTTTTTTCGAATATCCTGGCGATTTCAACACAAACATATTGAGTCTTGATTTGCTTTTAGAAAACTTGGATCTTACTTGAAATTTATCGAACAAACTTTGGGCAAGTGACTCATGTTTAATACATGCAGGTTTTAAACTATATTAACTAGTATTTCTAGATGAACTTGTGGTGTGATTTGCTGGGAAAATAAATGTACATTTATCAGGGTTCAAAGGCATGATCCTTTTACTGATAAGTAGACTTACTCGTTAATAAAAAGATACATATACATATTTCGAGGAAACCCAAACATTAATGAGTCATTTAAAAGTAATTTATGATTTGTCTGTATATTTTCCAATAACTAAATCACTTGTACATTAACTCGTTACTACATTTATCTACACAGAAAAGGGAAAACAAATGGTTGATAATCTCTTCGGTGCATTAGAGCTATAAAGCTTACAAAATCCAGTAAATTATAGTGCAAATGCCGAATATATAAATATATAAAGAACATGTACATAAATCCACATTGCCAACTTTAAATATTTTTCAAAAATGGATGTGCGAACGTGGCTTACAAAAATAATACAAAACGTGGATATGTATAGAGCTCGATTCTGATCAAAGATTTAGAATCTACATAGCAGGGAATCAACATGGAAAGTGGGTGTTACAATACATATTGTTAATTGTGTTAAAGTACATAATAATTATTGTGTTTCGACTGAGTGATGTGGCTGCGGAGAATGAGGTGCTCCGCCAGAGATTAATTACGCCTCGCTGCTGCTGCTCGCGGTCGTCGCCCCTGCTATCCCTGGGATATGGGATTGTTCCATGATCTGGCAATCATCTTGATGGTGTTCTGGTTGAGCTTGGGCCCCACCAAGGGATTCAGTTGCGCCAAGTAGCAGCACAGCCAGAAGAGCCAGCAGCAAACGGCGGTCAGCAGGCAGACGCAGCGCACCAGATCTTGCTGCGGCGCTTTGGAGAACAGGATGGGTCCGAACTTGGCCACGGCAGCCCAGAAGGCGGTAACGAATGTAATCATGAGGATGACTTCCATGGCGGCTGTTCTTTTCTTTTCTTTGTTGCTAAACTTTCCTTTTGCGTCAAACTAAATTCGGATTTTTTGTTTTTATTAATCATCTGTGGCAGATGAAATAATGTGCTAACGCGTTTCACCAAAAATCCCCACATTCGTGCGCTGACCAACACTAATACGCACTGTTAATCACTTGCAGCACTGCTCGCACAAATGGTTTGGCGCCTTGCATAAAATTTATTTTATTTTTTAAACAATTAAATATTTTTTATCGGCTTAAAATACAAAAAAAAGTACATAATTTAAATAAAATATATAAAAGTTTAAGAGAGATAGGATAGATAGAGAGATAGATTGATGGGTAACAAGTGTATGAAAATATAATAAAAAGTTATTTAAATTAAGGCTTTTATTCACCTATTCCAGAAAATATTTACGTGCTAATGTTTTAATCATTAATCAAGAAATGTAATTTAAGTTAGTTTAAAATTCATTTCAAGTGTTTTTTTTTAATCTAAGTAAAATCTAATAGTTTATTTATTTAGACTTCAATAATATTACTGAAATAATAATAATAATAATATTGTAGAAATTTAATTACACTTTTTCTTAAGCGGAAATTGAAACAGCACTTTGTGATTAAGTTACCTTCTTAAGAAACAAAGTATTGTCTAAGGGAAGTTAATGGCCCGAGAACCACGCCACCGTCTCTTTATCTCTTTTGAAGATGAGAAACCCATTTGCAGATACCACAGGGTATTCTCAAGTTTAGACGACAATGTCGTTTTGATGACACTACCACTTGGACACGCTCCACTTTTGTTTTTATCACAGCCCCAAATGGAATAATCAATGGCCACAGAACGAATTTCTAGTTGCATGGCAATCAATGGGAATGCGCTCATAAGTAGGCAACGATTTTGAGGGTCATCGAGGAATCCCTTATTCGATTTCCGTTTCCCTTTCGATTCCGGATATGGTTTTGGTTGTGGCTACCTCGGTAGGCAGGCAGCAGTGGTACTCACATGTAAATTACGAATGTTTCAGCTTCAAGTGTCGAGGTTTATTTACTTTCCTGCCACTGGGACACGCACTCGCGGGGCGGGGGTCCTGGCAGTGGTTGCGGGGGAATTGCTGAAGACACCACACCAATACACTTGCAGCAGTCACAGTCACAGTTGCACAGTGTGCCATCAAAATCGTTTCATAATCCGCACATGGCTCACTCCCGGATGGGTTTCCACACTTTATTCAGATTCCTCTTGGATCCTTAGCTAACGAAGTGCCAAGAATGCTGCGTTTCTGCACTTTTCCACCATTTCCCCGTGGCTGGGCGAGCCGAGAAAATTCCAAACAGGCGAACTCACTCGTTCGTTACGTTTCCCTGCTGTTTACGCCACTTCTGACACTTCTCAGCTTTCAACCAGCGGAGCTCTCTTGGTCGCACGCGGAGCGGACCGCGCCTGCGTCGGCTGGCTTTACGTCATCGCTGGCCCGCTGTTGCTCCCACTGGGAGAGTGGGAGCGAGACTGAGCTTTGGGCAGTGCTGCGTCCTAAAAAGCTAGGTTTGTGGAAAAGTCGAATATTTGGAGTCACAAATAGGATATAGGGGTCCTATATCAGGGGTGGCCCAGAAATCGGGATGGATATTAAATTAAGGTATTGGTTACCCTTAGCCACCTTTTCGATTGATTATAAATGGGTATTAGAAAATTTCGGTAGTAATGTATTTATTGACAAAATGTCCTCGTTAAGAAAAAATAAAGCAAATTTATATCATGGCGCCCGAGTAGGGACAGAAAATAGCTACAAGTACCCCAGCTTGAAAGGAATTTCAATCAGCATTTCCAGAAGTAGCTAAATCTATCTACCTTTTAGCTGAAAGGCGAACCCTGGACCCGAGCTTGGCGGAGGTGCAGGCAAAAGCTCCGCTCCAAAGCTCCCTTGGACTTGGACCCTTAATTCCGCTGCAGCGTTGCCAGTGGAAGGCAGTCCTTTCGCTGAAGAGTTCAGCCGTCGTGTTGTCGCTCTGCTCCTTTGGTTGTCGTCGCCTCGTAGCTGCCGTTGTCGCTGTCGTTGTCGCTGCTCCATTGTTGCCACCAAGGAACGCAAGTGGCAAAAGACAAAATGCCACGAAAGAAATGTGGAGCGTGAATGTGGCGTTTTGGTTCTTTCAGCGTTTGCAACTTTTGACCCCGTGCGCAATCAGGTCACCATTGTCCTTCCATGGTAAACAGTGTAACCGAAAACGGGAACTGTGCGGAATTCGGATTCGGGATGTGTGATTGAAAATGCGTAATGCTCGTTCCGTTGTCACCGTTCACCGCGTAACCTGAACCTTGAGTAAACACACACAGGCGCAAGTCGCACACTCACACGCACACTATCGCGACACACTAACGGAAACACGCAACTCTACGTCACAAGAGCTCGAAGAAGGAGAGAGAGAGAGAAAGGGAAGCAAAAGGGTGGCCTGGTGGCCCAAACAAAAATACATGAAAAACGTAGTTGGACTACATTTAATTGATCTCCAAAATCCTAGGGTAGGGGAGCCTAACAAATCTTGGGGCCAGCTGAAAAATCGTTTCGTGCAAAGCACAAGAAGTTGCCAAGGCACTCACACCAACTTACTCCGTCTCCTCACTCCTTCGAGGGAGCGCAAGAGGGATAGGGCTAGGGTGGCCGCCTATGCCGCATAATTTCGATTGGAGCAGGCTCCCCTCGCGCTCTCTTTCGCTCTCGCTCTGCCTTTGTGTACGTGAGAGTTGAGGGCTTGTGTTGGAGCTTGCATGTGCACGGCCTTTTTCTGGCTAGTGTGCTCGTGCTCGTGTGTGTGTGAAAGCGTGCCAAATGAATTGAAAATTACATATGGCTCCGCTCTGTCTCCCCCCTCCCATATGCCCCCTTGAGTTCATCGAAGGAGTTTTATTATTTAAACACGCCGAGCCAAAGCGAGCTGAGCTGAGCTCATTGGTGCCGCGTGTTTCGTTTCCGTTTCGTAATACTCCGCCGCCACCACGCCCCCCTTTCCCCACTCGAGGTTACATAAAAATAAACGCGAGCGAGGCGGCCGTCGTCACCTTTTGCTGGCTTAATTGCGGCCGCTGGGCTTAAAAATACACGCATTAACGCAAAACGCGGCCTAACGGTATTTTAAAACCACTACACAGCTCTCTCCATCTCTCTTTCTCCCCCACACACAGCGCTGGACTGCACGTGGCACGGCTAGATAGGGAGAGAGCGAGCGAGAGAGAGTGAGCGAATAGCAAAGCAAAGCAAAGTGAACAAGAAAAACAAACAACAAATAAAACTGTCCGTCCAGCATTCTTTTTTACACACATTTGAAGAATGTAAAGTGCGCTAAACAACGGAGAAATAGCTGCAAAGGAGAAGGAGAAGCATAAGCACAGACGAGAGTGAGACCTCAAAACTGGCCATTGGCAGGCCGAACACACACACAATACACACACACTCACACACAGCAACACTCACACACAACAAAGCACACACACTCGCATACAAATCAGGCTTTGCCGCAGTCATAAAATAATCAAGAAGCAGCTAAATCAGGCGGAGCAAGAGGAAGGATCCGAAGGAAAGGAGCAGGGGCAGGAGCAGCGTCACTGCAACGTGCTGATGTTGACGAAACATCTCCGCTGGGACGCATAAAGCAATTAGCAAAGGTTGAAACCCCGGCTCACCACACACGCACGCACTGCCAGAGCGGGGCTAAAGGCTGAAAAGGCAGCAGGATGCGTGGGATTCCCATTGGCTCCATGGAGTATTTAGCCTAATCGAGTGATGCCGAGCACAAAAATGCAGGACCCCCTCGGAGTTCCACCCACGTACGCTACTGTCCTCGGCCTGCCGCGCTGCAGATGCCAGCAATGTGCGAGATAACGGGACACCGGACAGCCAGGCCACCACAGAGACAGAGACAGAGACCGAGGAAGAAGGAGAAGCAGAAGTAGAAGCTGGAACCGAAACAGAAACGGATGTGGAAGCAGAAGCAGAAGAAGCAAAAGTAACAGCAAAAGCAAAAGGAACGAGAAATCGAAATCGAACTCTCCCTGTGATATAACTTGCACCGTAATCGTAATCTAGCTCGTAGTTATCGTTACCGATTAATAATCGCAGCAATTCTAAGCTAAGTACAGCACTGCTCTAAAAGAAAGCAAATAATACCCATACACCGCCCCTCCGCCTTTGGAACACCATTCGCTGCCGCTCTGCTCCGCCAACGCCGCCGCTGTCGCCGTCGCCAGACCTGCGCCAACCGAGAGATATAATAGAATTATATATAGTATAAATAATAGCCAACTAAGCCCGACCAAGAAAATCGATAACAATGGGAGACGAGGCCGATAAACGGACGGGGAAGGAGAAGCTGCTGTTCTACACGACCGCCTTCTTCATCCTGCTGGGCACGTTCAGCCTGTTCGCCTTCCTCTTCCTGGTGCCGTTCGTGATCGAGCCGGCCTTCACCACGATCTTCATGCAGTTCGAGGAGGTTCCGGCGCTGTGCGAGACCTACGACACGGAGATCTACTACGGGGCCAAGAACTGCTCGTGGTCGTCGTGCCGCGAGGGCTGTACCAAGGACATCTACACCTGCACCCAGATCCGGGTGAACTATCGCCTCAACCTGTACAACTACACGGATGAGTTCAACTTTACAGAGTACCACATCAATCTGAAGGAGTCGGAGCGCATCCTGCCGCCCGTGAAGCGCACGGATCGGTACGAGCGTGCTCTGCGTAGCGACTACGAGTACGATAACCTGGGCGGCGGCGTGGGTGGTGCCGGCCTAGACATCGACCTCGGAGGCGGACGTTTGGAGCAGCTCAATTTCGGCGATGCCGACGGATCCAATGGGTATCTCATCGAGGACTCGGAGGATACTCACGGCCTGAGTTCCTCCGGTACTCTCATACCGGACGAGCGAAGGCCCTTCGACGAGATCTCCGAGCTGAACGAAGGTCTGATGGGCAACCGCTCAATGTACTACTACGTGGGCGCCCGGCTCTTTCCCAATGTGAAGGGCTGCGGCTATCCGCCCATGCTCAACTGCACCATCTGGCTAAAGCGGTACACAAAGATCGGGATCAAGTTCCCGTGCTACTACTCCAAGGTGGATCCCAGTCTGGTCATTAGCGACCTGGACTATTGGCAGAACACCCTAAACTTGGTGTACTCGATGGCCATTCCCATTCCCTCGTTCATCATCTCTGTGATCTATCTGACGTACGCGTACTTCAAGATCTACAACGAGGACGAGGAGACGGCGCCGCTGGACAAGAATGCCGAGGACATGGACATCGATGATATCGATGCCGTGGACGACAGCGATGGTGCCGTCTTGGCGGACAACGTAGCCGGCAGCCAGATAATCAATATGGACTCCACCACCAATGACAGTTGTCTGGAGGGTGTCCTGCCCAATGGCGGTCCCGGCATGACCGCTTCCATATCGCAGGGTGGCTCAGTCACCACACCGGGCCCGTACATCGCGCAGAGTCCGGCGGGCTCGCAGATGACGCCCAACTCTGAAATGAACTCGTTCGGCCATCAACTGAAGGTCCAGATGGCCGACGAGCTGTCCAGGGATTCGCTGGAAAACGGAGTTATCTCCACGTCCAACTCAGTGCAAGGGTAAGCCAGGAGGATTGGGTATAATAACGGCTAGATATAGAGAATTAAAGGATTTTTAATTTAAACTAAAAAAAAGTCTGGGGTTCTTTGGGTTCTAATTAAGGTTACCAAGATACCCCCCCTGTTCCACTCATTCATTCCTTTTTATAGCATACTTTTATGAGTAAACAATTAAAACAAATTTAGCCTTCCCTTAAACAACTAATTATTTCTAATTCCTTGACAAATGAACTTGCATTATTAATAATGTATTTTTCAACATTCCACTTCCAGAAACTTGAGCAAGACGATGACGACGAGTATCTCAACTCCTCCTGGGCCGACAGCGGCAGTCTGAAACGTCAGGCGCATGGTCTGGAAAATGTTAGATTCCGATTCGGAAAATGAGCCGCTGCTGGAGGATTCGTAGACCGCCGAGCGGAGAACGGACCCCGCAGCGGGCGGAGATCGGAGATAGGAGCGGAGTCACCAAGCTAGAAAACAAAAAGCGAACACCCCAAGTATTTCTACCCCGAAACAATCGACAACAACGCAGCGAATGCGACCGAACCTGAATACCTTCAGAGCTGTTAGAGGCACCTAAAAGAACTATGATAGATTATATATATTTACCTTATGAACTAGCCACACTACTCACACACACACACACACATACTACTCGCTAGGGATCCTGATCCTTTCACGTCGTCAACCCCTTACAGCCGCCTCACTCACTCGAAATTGCAAACACGGGCATTAGTATCTGCACAGTAACTGATATATCTGAAGGATAGACAAACGGATAGAGGGATGGATGGATGAGTGCCACATCTTGGGCGATTGGTACAAATACAATAAGCCTGGAGTGCTATACATATACCTAGAGGAAACTATAATACTTATACACTGCATATACAAATATTTACTTGAATTATTTTTCTATTCGCAACAATCGTCGTCATCTCGTCTCGTTTCGAGAGCAAGAGAACCCACAACAACCCATCCCGACCCCAAGCCCAAAATATGCAAATAAAGCAAAGAATAGATCTGAGCATAGCGCGCAACTTATTTACAAATCGATAAATCGAGGCGCTGACGTTTTTTAAATATTGTAATTGCCCATATTCAAGTGCTGCAAACACCTTAAGACAACACACACGACACACAAAAGCGAGGAACACTCAATACCCAAAAACACAAACAAAAACGAAAATTAAATTTAAACGAGCGCATCGTGTATTTAATTTAAACGTAATGATAAACGAAAGCAAGTCGAATGCCTATTATATTTGAAGTAAATTACAATTAAATTAAATATAAATTAACGTAAATTAACTAACAATTGTTATCCTTCAAATTAATGCGGATAAAAACTCACAGCTTTAACTAACTGAAACGGAGGCATAAGATTTTTCTTCTACATATATTTATTTTATTAAAATTATTAACAGATAATGAATATTTATAGGTCCTACAAATGGTTCAAGCTATTCAATTAAAACAAAACTTACAAATAAAATATTACATTAAATCTTAATAATTTAGGTCTGAAATTAAAAATAACAAAAATAACGTTTCCTTTTTATATTACAAAAAAAAAAAACAACAACAACAAAAACCAAGACATTTCTAAAATCAAAGGCGAATATCTCAAAATTCGTTGCCTAGGCATATAGATTCGCATCCGCATCAGCATCCGCATCAATAACTGCACTTTTGCGCATAATAATGTATTTATCAATGATAAGCGGCAAAGAACTGCACCGGAAATCGAAATCGAAGTCGAAATCGTTTGTTTTTAACGACCGAGTTAACGGAGAGAGTCAGGCGATGGCAGAAAACATGCGCAACTATTAGCTAATATCATGTAAAACAGACAAAACCAACAACAAATAAAATGCTACTAGAATTGAAACCAAAAATACATGAAAAATCTCGAAATAAATACGCATTTAGCAGCCTAAAACAAAATGGGACTTTTTATTCTTGAAATAATAATAAATAGAAAATGAAAGTAAAATAAAACAACTAACTAAAAGTAAGTGCAATTTTAAGATAAACAAATCTAGCAAATTTAAATGTTTTCATGTTTTTATTTATTTATTTCTCGGGCAACAAGCTTAAAACTTATATTTATTATTCTAGTTACAGAGTGGTATATTGCTTAATTTTACATTTTTGTTTAATTATTCTTAAATATAAATAAAACTAAGTTTATTATTTTAACGGCCACAAATGTTTAAATTCTCTGCGCATTGTACAACACTGCTTTGACTGTGGTTCAGTGACAGTGTGACCAAAAAGTCTTAACCATCCAACCATCTGGGCACACACCCCAAACTAGAATCAGCTGTTCCCGTTTTCACCTGTGCTTAGCAATGTGAAAATTTGCCAAAAAACTGTTTAAAACATAGGCTCGTCTGGCGAAAGTAAATCGAGCTATATTCTAACAGATATAGATAACCAAAACCAGTGCGAAAGCACCGCGCCTGGCGCCAAATCTCAGCAACGGAAGGAGAAGCAGACCTTGTCGGCGACTCTTTTAATTTTTTGTAAACAAATACACTGCGAGTAATTAACAAATGCTTCCGCACAATTCCCGCACCTGAATTCCGGCCCAACGATGGACAATAAGAAGAAGGATATCTACAACCTGTGGGTGCAGTACACGACAAAGGTGAGGGGGCGGAAAGCACTCCGCCGGGTGATAACAGCTAATGGATGAAGAGGAGGAGGGGCCAGTGGTGGAGCGGGGGTGGCCGCAACATGCTCAACGCATTAGTCACCGCCCAACAGAAGGCGTTCTTTATCAGCTTGCTGCTCCACAAAACCTGCGTAAACAGTGCAGCAGCACAGACAGCGATTATATAATCCCAGACAGGCTCAGGCTAAGTCTTCCTCTCTCTCTCTCTCTCCCTGGCAGAACGATGAGACCTACTTCCGGGAGTTTGTGGCTCGCTTTGTGGATATATGGCGAGGACAGCTGCAGCTGGATTTCCGTGCCGACACCTGCCCCATGTGGCATGAGGTCCTGCCAGACAGTGGTCCACACTTGGGTCGCCTGCCGGATGAACTGCTGCCCGCCATTGGCAAGTTTATTATAGTAGCTAGAGATGCCTGCGATACGGCCGGCCAGTTGGAGGAGGAGGCCATCGAACGGGTGGCTGTGCTGATAGACTGCCTGGTGATTGTGTGCCGGCACTTTGACAACATTCTAGCAGTGATTAAGTACGAGTACAAGCCGAATCTGATAGCAATACTTTCGAGGGTTTTTAAGCAGGTGAGTCGACATCAAGGCCTTACCTTTTCTACCCTGATAAGCCGGTTATTGATGTTGTTTTTTAGCAAATGGAGCTACCTCAAGCCGTGCCCGCAATTAGTCATCTGTTTGAGAGCTTCTCGGCCTTCCTTGAGGTCATGTATGATCCATATTTGACTTGGCGGAGCTTTGTGCGCGGCCAGTCGGCGGACTATAGTCGTCTCTCGTACAAGCCTCACTCGGTTCATGTGGAAATTGTGCCCTTTATTTATGGTGATTATTTTATTTATATATTTTTATTATCTTTAATATCATATTTACGTTTCCTTTCAGATTGCTTTCAGGAGGAGAAGTTGATCCGTTATGCCGAAATAGGCGAGAGCCTGCTTAACATCCTGGGCGCTGTGATTTGCGGCTCACAGGTAGCCATTGAAAGCGCCTCCAGTTCACCTCTTCCCTCTTCCTGTTTAGTCCCTTTATCTAACTTAATCGATGATTAACCTCACTATCCCACAGCTAGCCTTACTTTCTGCTCACTGCTTTCGCTACTTAATGTCCATTTTAGAGTTTTAAGCGTTCTGTCATTTTGTTTCCATGTCCTTCGCTATCGTTTCATTTCATGGAACACCTGGATCCTCTCTATCTCCAGCTGCAAATGAAAGTGCTAAAGTCCCTAAACTCGACTAATACTAATGCTCTAACCACTTCTTCACTTGCCCCCTGCTCGGTGATGGGTGATGGGCTGCTTCTAGACTGTGATAACTTGGTGAGTGGTGGACCTGATCATTGTTGTGCCCCCTGCATGTCATTGCTTGTCTCTGTCCCGTAATCTGAGTTCCATAAACCGTATTTGTTTAATTCGTGACTTATGATTTGGCAGCGTAATGGCATGAAGGCCATTTGCCCCGCCACAGTGTCCATCACCATGAGCATCCTGCGGCAGTGGGAGAGTGCCAATAGTCTGCGACGCGTGGCCCTCAATTGCTACGCTTTGATGGTTATTGTCCTGCAGAAATCTAGTCCGGAAGAAGTGAGTAAATTCTCTATTTATTTACATATTTTATATTATATATTTAAATATTCCTTCTCTAAAACAGCGCCAAATAGACCTAGTTACCTTAGTTCAACTCTATTGTGATGCTCTGCAAGAGCTGCTGGCCACCAAGCACTTTGACAGCGGCGATGCCAACTTTGACATAGCCAGCGATGCTGACCAGGATGTGGTCATTGATATGGCTGCCCTCTCGTGCTCAGTGGCAGCTGTGAAACTATTCCTTACCGGCGATGCCGATGAGGCGATTTGTGAATCCAATCTTCTAGAGCTGCTCATTGGTCTCCCGAAGGTCATAAAGCCTTGGCACATCTCCCACTCCAGTTCGCTGTGCAGCACTATGGAGGCTCTGGCCACCCTAACCAGCTCTTCCTCGCAATCTGCGGCCCAGCTGCGTCAGGGTGAACGCATCGAGAGATTGTTTGGCAGCTTGCGGGAGTTTGGTTGTCCAACGGTGGCCCTGCTGGATGCCTGCTTCTCGCTGGGCTACGATGACAAGAAACACCTGTTGCTGCTGCCCGAGGTGATGTTGCAGCTGCTCAATTGGGTGCCCAGGCTGCAGGAGCGAGAGCAGCTGCATGTGACCAATCTAGTGCTCAAGGGCTGCACGGACAACTATGGAACGTAAGTTTACATATATTGATTTTTGAAGTGGGAATAACTATTAAGTATTTTTGTTATTTATATTTTAATTTTTTTTTTGTAGAAAATCTGTGGCTTGTGGTAGCCACATTATCAAAGCTGTGTGTGGCTGCCTCTTGGAGGCCGAGTCCCTAGCCGAGAACTGTGTTCAGAATTTGATTAAGCTCATCGAGGAACTAAGTAAGGTCAGCATTGTGCCCGCAGAGCTTAAGGCCATCTTTGCATTAATGCGACAGGGAACAAAGTTTCCGCAAAACAAGCAACTTCAGCAGGTAAATAAAGCTATTGAGTCTCCTTTTATATAAATAAATATATATAAATTCTCCTTCCTGACCAGACTCTAGTGGTGATTGCCTTGCAAAGTTTGCGTGGCAGCAATTCCTGCGCTCAGTATTTTGCCATCGAACAGGCAGAAGATGGAATTGTTGTCCCAGACATACGAAACTGGACCATTTCCGGTTCCTATGGCTTCATCTTCCACATCCTGGTGCGCTTTAACCAACTGAAGGATCAATCCAGCAGTAGTCACCGCCGCATGCTGCTCACCCTGCAAACAGCCAGTGGCAATAGTGGCTTTGAGGTGTTCGTTCAGCCCAATGGCAATGTTGTGGTGGCTGCTCTTACCCGGAGGGAGTACCTCACATCTTCTACTGCCACCAAGACGCTGATGGATGGCCAGTGGCACTATCTAACGGTGGCTATAACGCCACCCAAACGACCCTTCTCCTACAGCCAGATCAACATCTATGTGGACTTTGTGCAGAAACTGAGCGCCACACTCAAAGTGCAGGCTGTGAACGAACCCTTTACGGTGTGCTCCATTGGCGCTGTGGTGACGCCAACCCAAACTGGTGAAGTAACCAAGGCAGGAATTATGCCTAGATCCTCGTCGCAGGAGAGTGGCTCGAGTGGTTACAAAAGCATGTTGCCTAGCCTCTTGGAGCGAACTTTGTCAGCAAATGTAAGTGGTTAGCGGAGGAGGTAGTGGCTCCCATTTAACTTTTGTTTCCTTTTTTCAGGTCTCCAACTACTTCACTTTGCCCATGAGAACCCAGACCTCTTTCGATCCCAATGTCAAGAACTTTCCCATTGGGATGCAGGACACGGTGTTTGGAGAGCAAACCTGCCTGCATGGTCACCTGGGAGGAGTCCTACTGGCCGATCCTACCACCAGTTTGAAGACCATCTTCGATGCCGGCGCCAACTTTAGTTCCATATTCTCCCAGGACAATGACCTACTCGAGCTAAACTCTCGCTTCGTTTTCTGCTATGCCCCGGGAGCAGTCTGGCATGGCACCTGCCAGGATCTAATACCAGGCGGCAAGTATCCAGGAAGGATAACTGCCCAGCATTGCAAGATTGTGAAGATCCAGGAGACCATCAACAGTATTGGTGGTGTGAGTGCCATTCTGCCCATCCTGCATCGATTGGTGAGCTCCGAGGACCAGGCGGCAGACATCTCGATTTCCAGCCTAAGCGAGGATTCCGCTTCCTGTGCTCCCACGCCCTCAGCCGAGGAGTTCAACGACTGGGAGATGCTCTCCTCGAACTCCTACACCGAGTGGAAGATGCTGCACCAGCCGCTGGCCAGCTTTCTGTGCCTGCTTCGCTACCTCACCCACGAGCATGAGACGAACCAGGAGCAGCTGCTAGGCAGCGAGTGCTTGGCCATTGTGGGAACCATGCTCCAGCGGTGTCCGCCTGCCCTGTTTGATGTGAATGCCTTGATGGCCACCCATTTGCTAATGGAGTCGCTGCAGGGTCACAAGTCAGAGACGGGCGGTCAGCAGCTTTTGGATGCTTTGTATGCCCACATAGTGTTCGACTTTGCCATCTGGTCGCGTCTGCAGTTCCAAATCACTTTGGGTCATGCCCAGTACCTGAGCGCCATGATCAAGAATGATAGGAAGTTCTTCAGGAAGAAATACGGCGTACAGTTTGTGCTGGACGTGGTGCGTCAGTACTACTCCACGCCGGACAGCATCAGCGACGAGGATGCCAAGACCATCAGGGCCACTCTCTTTGGCATCATAAAGTTTTATCTGCAAAAGGAGGTGAACATCAAGGAGGTGAATGCTTTGGTGGCATTTCTAGCCTCCGTAAGGCAGGATGTGGTTTTGGTGGAGTTCCTGGAGATGATGACATTTTATATACGTGGAAAGAACTGCAAGGATCAGATGGTGCTGCTTTTGCACGAGCCGCAGTCCGCCAATCTTATCTACAATTTCTTTGTGGACAAGAGCTACACCAATGAGATCCAGGAGGCGGCCATAAGGGTGAGCATAGAGTCCTTTTGAAATCAGTTTTGTGGAATTAGTTGGTGTTTTCTTTCAGTTTATCAGCGGCCTGCTGGCCACCTCGCGCGTCCATCAGAAGTACAAGCAAGTGCTCCGTTTGTACGACCCGGGTAGGGAGCACAGCATGTTCCCTGGCTTCTTCTCCTTCATTACACCTCTTTCCCTGAGCTCCACCATCCTGTTTCACCTGGTAGATGAAATGCTGGGTCTGCAACCGGATTATGCTGGCTTAATCTTTCTGGTTTACCATGTGAGCAGCTGCGATTTGCCTGTAAAACTGGAGATAGCCAAGCGCCTGCTGCAAACCACCTTCGTCAAGCAGCACTCCACTGTGGCCATGGCCAAGCAAACGGGCTGGCAGGAGTCCATAGCTCGCCTGCTCATACGCAAACCCATTACCAATTCACCGCCCGATGAAGAGAAGCGGCGCAGCTTTGGCATCAACATGGACTTGGTGCTGGAGGATAACTCAAGCTTTTTGGCCCAGGCAGATCTTATAACCTTTTCAGAGCAGGAGATTGGTCTAGCTCAGTTGCAGCAGCAGCATCAGCAGGAGGAGCTAAGCGACAGCGGCCTCATACTAAATGAGATTCAGGCCAGTGTTTCGGAGGCGGCCACCGTTATAGAGAGTGAAATTAAAGGTAGGATGATGAGATTTCTTAATTTATTTATTTGCTAAAAATAAATGTATCCCCAAGAACTGGCTGAATCTGTTTCCGGAGCTGTTGTAGAGAATGCCAGCAGCTTGTTTTCTGTCATCCGGCAAACCACTCACGACATCCAAGACACCTTTGAGTCCTTGACTTTGGGCAGCTCCACAGACACCGCCGATGGTTCTCAAACACCTTCCATACAGCGAGAGGAGTCCCTAAGCTCGGATAGCTCCACCCAATCGCCGCATGGACCGCCCAAAAAAAGCGATTCCCTGGAGGTAAAAAATCTTTATAAATTTAAAAAAGAAGAAAAACCATGTAATCCCCTTTTCAGAGCTCTTCTGCCTTTGATTTTGTGGCCGATGGCGATGTGGACACTGAAGAACAGTTGGTTTATCTAGTCTCAAATACCCTCTTTAATATTTTCTGGAGGGGAATACCCAACGATCATCCGCATTGCTGGCAAGAGCGTGGCCAGGTCTTGGGCTGCATTAATCTTTTGGCTTTAAATAACGAGCTAATCACCTCGCATCTCTCGCTGCGCCTGCGCATCCTGGAGATGGCCGTGCAGGCCTCGCTCTTTGATCTCTCCGAGTATGGCAGCCAGACTTTGGTGAACCAGGAGAATGCCTCCCACATCCTGCGCATGGTCTACGAACTGGTGGTCCTCGGTTCCAATGAGGATGAATCCAAGAAGTGCTCTACCAAGCTTCTAGATGGAGTTTTGGCTTTGCTAGATGCTCTGATGATCTTCCAGCAGGGATCCTCAGATGATTGGTCTGATATGATTCGTCTGTGCTTGGGCCTGCTGCTCAAGTGCTCGCATCATCCAAATCCTGGCATTGTGGCCATGGCCACAGCCAAGCTGCATGCCATACTCCAAAGTCGTTCCACCGAGGATCCCACGGAGCTATCTTATCTTTTGTACAGCATCAACAGGGCGTTGGATAATGCCATTGAAGGTGGGTTCTTTAAATTTTGTTTATTTTCTTGTTTTTAAATATTTTTCTTATGCTTTACTAGTGGGCAACCCGGAGGAGTACTCCTTTTTGATGCCTGTGATGAAGGCTTTGCTGGAGAAATGCCGCTTTGCTTTCAATTTGGACTCTACTCTTCCGGATCTACCTTCCACCTCTTCGGGTCCTGTGTTCTTCAACGATTTCCAGATGTATAGCACCAGTAAAAAGTGGCGAAACTTTATTGAGCGTATGGTGAGTTGAGAGATGGGTTTTAAAATATATTTCTTTATATTTAAAATTATAATTTTATAATTATTGAACTCATTTTAATTATTAATATTTAAGTTTTATTTAATCTCTTAAATAATAATTATTATTATATTTTTATTTTAAGCAATCATTGCTTATCTTGAAAGGTCGTCCAAATTGAGATTTGGAGAGATTTTTGTAGGTTGTTTTTATTATTATTTATCAATTTATATAAAAATTCTTTAGCTTAGTTTGCAAGATAACTTATTCCTAAAACTTACACACTAGTCAAACAAGTCTTTAAGCTATGCCTCCTGTTCGTTCGTTGCTCCCTTCCTTCGTCAGTACTTCGAACTCAGTATAGTTTGTGGTTTTTTGGCAAGTTTGGACGCATCCCCTGGAGCTTACGCTCCATCTCGCGATCTGTAATCGGACTCTTGAACAACGTCGTGTCAAAGACACCCTTGGTTGTCCGCTTGGATGTGGGGACGCCTCTACCCTGCTCCGCCGGTTGCAGGGCCAGCGGAGACACCTGGCTTTGATTCCTCACATAGCTGGGCCGCGTGGGTCGAGTTCCGCGGGAAAACTGCTGCTGCTGCCGGGTGGGCGGTGCTATGGTGCCATCGTAGTAGCTCTGGGAGTGTGATTGCTCGATCCTAACGCTACTGGAGATGGGATCCAGTGGACTGGGACTCACGGGCTGGGTGCTGCGATAGCGTGAGCCACCTCGACTTCGGACGGTGGTACGCGGAGCTAAAGTACTCGTCACAATGGTGGGGATAAATCCCGTGCTCGGTGTACTACCCCTGCCCCGCATGGGACTCCAGGGTGCCGGCGTCGTTGTCGTTGAGGACGTTGTGGGTGTCACAAAGTTGACAAAGGTCTGCTTTCTCTCCACATAATGCGAGCCATGGGCATCCGCATCTGCATTTACTTGTTCATTGGAGTCTCCCACATGAGTGTCTGCATCATAGGCATGCTGCAGCTCCGGCACATCCAGCGTGTGCTTACCCGGCACAATGGCTCCGCCTCCTCCGACATTCGGCTTTCGCTTCCTTTTCCTTTTCTTAGAACTGCCCGCAGCATGGGCATCCGATGGTATTTCGTTATGGTGATCGGGCGACAAGGCCAGGATGGGTGGATACGACTCCTGTTCCTCCCTGTTGGATGCCTCGAAGGGTATGGGGTCGTAGATGGGCACTTCGTAGCTGGATTTTGGAAAATCAAAGCTGGGGAATTTGTGGTGCGGATTTAGGGGCAGTTCCTGCGATGGCGGTGCGTAATCGTCTTGAGGATAACTCTGGATAGGATAGGGTTGGGAATCGGGAGGAGCATAATTGGTGGGAATATGCTGCTGTGATGGATCATAGCTGGAAGAAGGCGGAAGCTGTGGTGATCCATCATAGGTGGAGGGTGGATGCTGAGGTGGTAGATCATAGCTTGAGGAAGGAGGATGCTGCGGAGCCTGATCGTAACTCGAGGAAGGAGGATGCTGAGGAGGTAGATCATAGCTCGAGGAAGGAGGATGCTGTGGAGGAGCATAGTTGTTGGTTGGAGGATCATAGCTGTTAGATGGTGGATGCTGAGGAGGCTGCTCATAGCTGGGAGAAGGATGCTGAGCAGGTTGGTCGTAACCAGAAGACGGAGGATGATGAGGTGGAGCATAGTTGTTAGTTGGAGGCTTTACATAGTTCGTGGACGGTGGCTCAGCGAAGCTGCCCTTGTGGCCATCTCCTCCAGGATGTGGTGGCGCATAGCTTTGCTGGTGATTCGACTGATAGGATGTACTGATTTCAAAAGCAGGCGGCGAGTAGGCAATCTCAAAATTAGGATTAGTCTTGGAGCCATGCTTCGGTGGCTCAGCAAAGTTCTGATGATAATTTACATTCGGGATCTTTTGCTCGTAAATGGAATAGGAATCGGGCGGCGGCAGATCCTGGTGCTTATAGCTGGGCACTGGAACCGGGGCCGTGGGCACTCCATAGCGCGTGGCTGGCGGGTGAGCCGGTGCCGGAGCGGGTGGCGGAGGCGGCTCGTAGTGCGAGGCAAACGAGTGATCCGGCTGAAAGCTCTGATGAAGCGGCGGCAGTCCGTACTTCTGGTGCGGCACATGATCGTTGTGCGTGGTCACCAGGCCAAAGTCTAGGCTGGGAAACTTGTGCGCTCCATACAGATTCGGCTCCGTGTCATGGTTATAAAAGTCCAGATCCATGGATTGCGCCTCGTAGCTCGAAGTTGGTATCTTAAAATCCGCTCCATCGAATTTTAAGTGCTGGAAGTCATCGATGGAGAAGCTGGGCTCCTCCAAGTGTGCCGGAAAGGAGGGCTTTGCATACCGGAAATGCTGAGATGGAGGCGGTGGTCCGTACTTGATCTTGGGTGGACCCTTGGTCCGTCGGCGCAGCTTGGAGCGCTTACCTACAGCATAGGGCGGCTGGCGACGATAGCGGATCAGTTTCTCTGCCGCGGGCACTAGCTCTGCCTTGGGCTCTGTCTGTGTTACATTTGTAGCATTGGCGGCGGCACCTTCGAGGGCGAAGGGCAGACAGACAGCCAGCTGCGGAAGGGAAAAGGGAGAGATGGCAAAGGGTGAGTGGGTTAATCTTCCGCGAAAATGTCATCAGACTAACAAACTTTCTCTAAAAAAACCTAAATGCTGTCATCTCTACGCTCTGTGTGTGCTTTTGTCTTACGCGGCCAACCTTTGACTTTCCACCCGGAGACTTACTAGTGGCTTCCGCCTCAGTGCCTCACCGCCAGCAGCTGGCTCCCCGGCTTCCCAACGACGTAACACCTCTAGTCACGAGTTATGCTGGCCAGGCTCCTCGTAACGCGGCTGGAGTTGGCATCGTTGCCTTACCGGCTGGCTGCTCTCACGCAATTCGCCAATCCAGGTGAGTTGGGAGGAGCAGGGGAGGAGCTGGCCGAGGGTAGCCAAAGGAGCCAAGCATTGAACCTGATCGTCGCCAGGTTCAATGTGTAAAATTGCGACTACATTTGCAGCTGCTACTGCTCCTCGGCTGGCCAAGAAAGCGGCTCTGTGAACATGACTTGTTTTTGGGGCTTGACAATTGTTAGCTATTACTTGTGGCGAAGCTTAGGAGCAGCTTTTAAGGAATATAATTGGACGGTGATGGGGGGATATTAAGAAATTTAATTGGTTGATTGTATGTAGAGATATATTTGATAGGCAAAGTGTAGCCTAAACTGGAGGTCTAAGACCTTAACACCTTAACTTCTTAACTGAAAGTTTTTAAAAATCCAAAAAACCTTTAAAGTATACATGAGCCTATTTATCAGGAACTTTGGTAATTATAATTGAACAAAGTTGTTTTTTTTATATGTGTATTTTAATCTCTAGGATTTTCTTTCCTTTTTAAGATTTTAGATAATTTGTTGCCATTTAATTAGCTATTTTTCTATTATTTATTTTTTGTAACGGAAACGAATTTCAATGCAATATATTAAATGAAAATTATGCACTATGAGATACATGTTTAAGCTTGTTTCTAAATTTAAAATGATCATATTCTTCAAGGAATTCTTTTCTGTATCCTTCAAAAGGGATGCCTTTTTAACCAATCTGGTTATTGTTTTGATTTTATCAGTGTTTTTGAAGATTTAAGATGCAATCCTTTCTGATAGAATTATCCTCCAACCAAGTCACAGTTATTTTCCGCACAACACACACATAAGAGAGCAGCATAATTAATTATAAAGCATATTATTTAATCGCTTACAAAACAGGCCAAAAGCCAAAACAAATTGCTCATCTTGGAGCCGTTAAACGCGAACTAAACTCTTCGCTGCGTTGGAGTCAAGTAAACAAATTCCCAAATCGAAACTTTCATTGGAGGCACCCGCGTCCGAATCCGAGAGCGATTCCAAGTTGGAGTTTTTTTTAATTTCAAAACAGTTTTTCCTCGCGGCGGCTCCCGGTCGGTCACGACTCGTCGGACTTTCTTTCGGCAACTGAGCTGAGCGCCAAGAAAGTGGTCTGGTTTTGTGGCTCGAAGAGGCGCAGCGCTTGGAACCAGTCAGTCGTCGAATGACAAAGCGGCGTCGTCGTCGGTGCCGTCGATGCACCCACCAGGTGGAGATTTTACCAGAAATATGTTATTTAGCTCCGCTCTTTTGCCTCTGCTGTTATCTATTCATTTTTAATTTGTGCCCAGCGCCTTGGAACGATCGCAGCGCTAAGGAGATTATGCAAAAGAATCTCTCGTCTTGCAATGCGGATGCCCAGGGATCAGCCAGAGTTGGGTATTAAGTAAACCCATCCAAAATATAGCTCCATTGAGGAGCCGAGCACGTCCAACTGGTTTCCCCTCTCCAACTCGAGCAATCGAGCGCTTCCTGTGCACATTGAACTTGAACCTGACCGGACGTGACGGGGACTGGGACTGGGATTGGAGCTGGCAGTGATCTCGAGTAGATCTCCAGCAGATGGAACTCGAACACGCACGAATAGTGTGCCCCTGAATCGAATGAAAGCGAAAATAAATCCAAGCTGCCATAAATGTCAGTTTTGCTCTTCATTGCAACGCCATAAGCGGACTGCGAGAAAAATTAGTGTTTGTATTTAAGCTGGAATCAATATTTAAAGCTGCGATTAAGTTATTAAAAAAATTAAAATATGTAATGCCATTTTTTTAACATCAATGTGGCTTTACTAAACATGATGTTATCATCACTAGATGTTGCTGGACATCCATTACCACATTTTCCTAGCAATAATATCCTCTTGCTGTTTCATTTATCTAGCTCCTATAGATGTTGCTAGACATGTTATCATCATTTGCCTAGCAACATTTACTTATTATCTATACATGTTCCTAGACATGCTGCTATCACTTGCCTAGCAATAATTTCCCTATGCCAATAGATGTTGCTGAACTAGGCCCATGTTTTTAGTTTAGAAAATCAACTTTTTCTTGTGCATTCTTTGAGTTTATACATAAATTATTACAACAAGTACCCCATAAATCTTTATATTATAACCGACAATTACCCATATTTTCTCTGTATGTACTCAACAATTTCTTTGGCATTTCTCCGACAGGTAAAACCCATGTACGATCACTATCAACGCGACATCGAGCTGCATCTGTGGGAGCCCATCAATCGATTCTGGGCGGAATGCTACGAAGCCTGTAAGGCCGCCTCCAAGCAGCGAGCAACACATCAGGCAGAGAATCGGCGCCTATTCCAGCAGAAGATCTACATGCCGTGGAAGGTGCGGCAGGTGGAGGAGATGCAGCGCCTCCAGGCGGCGGCAGTGCACCACAAGACCGTCGACAGTCACATACGGAAGCGGTGGAAGACGGCCAAGCGTTTCTTGTACGGCCCCCGAGGTCCCTGGTATACCGGGTGAGTGTTTCAAGCTCTTATATTAGTAGGTGCACTGGGAGAAAAAAAGTAGTTAAATGATAAGAGTTACTTAAGAGGGATCAGCTAAGTGGGAATATTTCTTTCCGTGTTTATTGTTTAGGAATATTTTATTTAAAACTGAAATCACTATGCATTTTTAACTATATTAAAATATTTATGGTTTTTTTAATACTAAAATCAAGAAAACCTTTTATTCACAATTTTCCCTTACAATATTAGGTGTTTCTGGTTAAGATTTTGATCAATATATTAGTGTAATTTATTTTGCTTCATTATTGTCGCTCGTAAATACCTTTTTTCTATCTTATTTAAATATTTTTAAATAAAACAAACTTCCCTAAACACTTCAGAATTTTTTCCCGTGTACATTAAAGCCCACACTCGTCGATCCCATTATGAAATGACGCGAAATGCAAGCATTTTAATTGTCCCGCCTTGCATGCCTCTTCGGAGGCGACAATTGTAATGGAGCGTGCTTGATGGCGTGTTATTACATGTGTGCGTGATCACTTAATCACCTGGAGTGGATGGGGCTCCCGCCCCCCCACTCGTACACCCAAATCCAAACCTAAACCCAAACTCCAAACATAACAAAACGCTGCCAGAAGCCGCCGCTGCTGCCGTCGCGCTCTGTGTTAATTTCACTTCAAAATGCAAACAAATCCCTCTCAATCATTAAGTCTGCAGCAACTTTAGCTACGCCAAACGCGGCTCGTCATGATGATCATGATCATCAACACTCTCGGCTGGCGGTGGCCACTGCCACAATGGGTGAAATCCGTCAAAACAATGCCACAAAATGATGGCGTTAATATGCGTCCGTTAGTTATAATCGAAAATTTAACTGCGATTCGCATTCAAATTTAATCGGATGCCGCAGATTAGTAAAGTGTGGTGCGATTTTTGGGGATTATAATATGAATACCTAATGCAGAAAAGGCCTTGCTGTTTTAAAAATAGAGAAACAGTCTTGGTTGAAAGCGAATTTTGGTTATTTTTAAGGCTTGAAAGCGGAATATAAAAGCCTTTCTTGGGGTAAAGGTTTATTTATATATTTGTGGTAAATAAAAGTAAAACAAGTACGTATTATTTGTGTTATTTTTCCAATGCCTATCTAAGAAGTTATTTAGAAAATATTTAATTATATTTAGAGCTGATAAAACATCGATGTTTATCGACTTAATTTAGATTGAAACATTGAAAACTTCAATGTTCTTTTTTCTTTTAAAGTTCAGATAATTATATATTTCATACAAATTGGTTTAAAAAAATATAGAAAAGATCTTTCACTACCTTTTTTTAATACATTTCCCCTATATTTTATTTGAATTTTCCTCTTGTTTTAAGCCCATTGTTGTAGCGGCTCTTAAGGTGCTGCACCTCGTCCATTGTTTTACGCTTTCGCCCCACATGTGTCTTTTCCACTTTCCCGCCTCTGCACCCGTGTCGCGATTAACATTTCAATTTAATTTTATTAAATCATCAAGAGAGCGTTTAATGTCGAATGCAACAAAAGGCCCCTCGTCGCGTCGTCGCATTATGCAATTGCAAATGTAACGAAAACTCATTATGCGAGCCATAAATTTTACATAAACAAATATGCACATATAATGCCTGGGCCCCCAGCACAGATGTGCAGACAAGGTGGTGGCTTCCACGCCCAACCGCTGCTCTCCCCTCCTCGGCCGATAGAGGTCAGACCGAGAGCTAATCGAGGCGCGGCGGATGGCCAGTATCCAGTTTCGGCTTGGAGAACACCAAACCATTGTGGCCGGCTGCCAATTATCCGATCGGATCGATTGCCAATTGACCAGCAAAATTCTCCTACGGTTGAGCCCATAAATTTTATTTTTCTGACCACTTTGCATCGCCGCGTTGCTCGGATTACGAATTACGCAGGTTTTTTTTTTTTTGTTTTTAGCAGTGCGTGGAGCGCGGCCCTGAGCTATTAGCTTACGCTCAATTGACGGCCAAAACTGCAGTGGCTACTGCCTGGCAGTAGCGGTGACCTGTTCGAGGCGAAGGAAGGTCACCGCCACGCTCACGGCCTGAAATTCTAAGCCTAAATTGCTCTACTTTATGATCGAAATCTACTTGGGCTCTATGAACTGCCTATGGTCAAAGACTGCTCTAAATAGCAGCTATTAAAATTTAATAATTTAAAGTATGTTGTCAATTAGATTTATAAATTCTATATAAAGTTGAATTATTATATTAATTGCCAACATCCTTTAGCCATAAAAACAATATAAAACAGGGAGATTAACGGTCTTTGGATTATTTTTAACAAATATTTTTCAAAGAATGCTGAGCTCATGGGTTTCTAGTTCTTATTATAACCTTCCAGGGTATTATACATATTTTAAGTCAGAGGCCTTTTTTTATTAGTGAAGGAGTCATTTCCGACCCTATAAACCATATATATTCTTGATCAGCATCAAAAGCAGAGTCAAACAGGGCATGTTTGGCCAAATTTTAAAATTTTTTAATTTTTTTAAAATTTGATAAGGGGTAACATCGTTAAAATTCATAAAAATTGACTAAAATTTCGATTTCTTAAAACTTAAACTAGAGTATACAGATTTATAAGCCTACAAGAAACTAACAAAGAAAAGCTTTCCAAATTGAATTTGATGCTCTTTTGGCTTAGTTATGAGATTTTTAAACTTTGATTTGTCCAAAAAATGATCAAATAAAAATATGGATAAATATCCATTTAAAGAATTAGAGATTTTCCGGTTTCTTAAAGGGTATAATGATATTTATTATGATTTTATAATATATATTCTTGATCAGCATTTCGATTTCATTCTCGTTTTCTTATTTATTTACTTATTTTCAAATTATATTAATTTCGCGTAAAATTATAGAAATATAGAAATTTAGATAATTAATTAGTCGGACCAATTTTTTACCTACTTAAAAGTTTAAAACAGTTCCCAAATGCCCAAATTTCTGGTTTAGACTAGTAAAGTCTAAAAAAAAAAGTCCTTTATTTGCATTATAATTTTTATTTGACTCTCCTAAAACATATTAAGAAGTACTTTTTAATACGTTGTGCCTCATACATTTTCTATTATATAAATAAATTTATTTATACAATTGTTTCTGTATATAATAGTTGCAAAACTTAATATACATTCCCTTTGGTACTCATTACTTTTCTTCAGTCATATCAATAGACTCAAATATAGTTCTCAGCTTTCTATAAAATCTGTCTTTCCATTTCTGTTGTAATTTCTCTACCCACTTTTTTTACTAACCTTAAACTTATCTTTATATTTTCCCAAATTATCTTTATATTTCCCCAATAATCTGATAGATTTCCTTTCCACTCCCATCAAAACTCCTTAACCTTTTCCATTTGCATAGCTTCGGTTCGTTTATTTGCAATCTCGGTTCTCATTCTGCGAGTTCTACTCGGTGTGCACAGGCTCGGATTAAATAAGAATAAGAGTTTGGGATTGTTTGTTTGGGGATTATAGAGTTTTTATCGCGGTCAAACAGCCTTAAGACTAAAAAGACAAGAAACAAAAATGAAAGGCGCCTCGAGAATGTGTGTGAGTGTAGATGAGGGGACATGGACGCAAGTCCAGTGTCCTTGGATTCGTATGTACATATTTCGATAAATCGCTTTCATTTCAACTAATACTAACAACTACTATCGACTACGATCGGCCCGTGGCCCAGCCAGCCATCATATCATCCCTCAGCGATCTGGAGGCCACGTGGCAGGAGAAGTTGGTCGCGATGTGTCCATGGTTCGGTTTGCGGCAAGAGGTCGGCGTCCGTTTTGTATTCCTTTGACTTAGTGGTAGCCCAGCGGTGACAGGGCAGGCAGCGCCAGCTTGGGTCCATAGGCAGGGGCCAAAGCCGGTCCATATCCATGACCCAGAGCTGGTCCATAGCCATGTGCCAGAGCGGGATAGGCAGGAGCCAGAGCCGGATAGGCGGGAGCCAGAGCTGGAACCTTGGCCACCAGCGGAGCGGAGTGAAGCAGCGGAGCCGGGGCCAGAACCTTGGCCACCGGAGCCACTGCCTTCACAACGGCACCTTCGCGGTGGACCACAGCATTGAATCCATGCACAGGATCGGCGGTGTACTCCACAATCCTACGGGTGCCATCGGCCTCGATCAGGGAGTAGGAGCCCTGCACCACATCTCCGCTGCGGCTCTCCTGCTGGCTCTTCACATCGCCAGTGGAGCCATCCTGGGGGAGGGTTAGAAGGGGGGGATATTATGAGTAAAGGATGTATTGTATTATATATTTTTTTAAATTTCAGGAGGATAGTTTAGTTTACTCGAGACCTTTATAAGTTTATTATTTTATATATTTGATTTTAAATTGATTATTTATTTGAATTCCTTTTTATTGTTGTGATTTTTCTGATATATTTCTACATTTTCTTGAAATGTTTGCTTGATTTCAGTTGACTTTGGTTATGCAAATATTGAGTTATTCACCTTGTTGTGATTTAATAGTTCTGAGTGCAGTAGTCACCTCTCCAAAACACTAAATATTTATAAAGCCTAGCGGGTAGGTGGTCTGTATGTAAATTTTAAACTTTTCTGGCAGCTGTTTTTATTATTTTTTATGAGGTGTCTGTGGAATATGGAGTGAACTATGAATACAGAACATGATTTTGAACTTTTGAAGTTGTACGCTCAAGGCAAAGCATTTAAAAGATTTGCATTCTCTGCGATATATTTCAATTCAAGAATATTATATTAGTCTGGGAACCTTTTAGCTATACCTTAAAAATCTTTAAAATAGTTATGCTGTGTGTTAAGTCTCCGTTTTATAAATTAAGATCCAAAATCGAGACAAATTTGTAATTTTAAATCAAACCTCAATTTCTTTCTCAATATTTAGGAGCTATTTTATATTGGATTTACTTCAAGTGTTCCTTAAGTTCCAAAATATCCTTTCTAAAATTTAAAATATAAACCCTTAAAAGCTTCTTTCTTCCTTTCCAAAGTCCTGAGTTCAAATTCTTAAAAGTCTTTCCATTCTATTCTCCTAACTCCTGACCATTTGTATCTTTTTCACGATGAATATCCCTTCTGTTATTTAGTTTCCCTTATTATCCTTTTACTCACATGAACATCATAGCTGTAGCTATACTGCGGATTCGGATCGTACGGCTCCGGGGCGGCCACCTTGGCCACGGCCAGTGGAGCTGCTACCTTGGCCAGTGCCGGATACGAGGGGTACGATGGGTAGGCAGGCAGGGCCAGGCCGGGACCGGGTACCACCACGGCGGAGCCGACTGCCACCAGGGCGCTCAATACGAGGATTAGCTTCTGGGCCATTCTGGATGGAGACCTTAGATTTTTTGGAGAACTTGCTGCTGCTGCTGCTGCTGCTACTCGGCTGACAAATGATCGCGCTCTGTGGTTCTGTGGCCGCTCGACAATTGCTTTTTATAGGCCGTCCCGGGGCCCGAGCCCAAAAAATCCGATCCAATCCGCAGCAGCCGCCTGCTACAGATATTTATGCAAAAATAAAAAATAAATAAGAAAACCAAAAAGCCGAAAACAACTAAAAAGTGCGCTTGCGCATGCGTGTGTATGCGAAAAAAAAAAGAAAAATACTGCAATCGATCGCGACAAATATAAAATAATTCATTTTTCGCCGCTGCCCATGGCAATCAGAGGCGATGGCGGAGGAGGAGATGGAGGTGGAGGTGGGGCACGCATGTCTGGGCGGTATGGGAGGAGCACTGTGTGTGGACCAGTGAACCACTGGACAAAGTAAACTGGTCGTCGTCGTCGTCGTCGTGACAAAAAAGTTCAATTCGAAAGCATAGACATAGACCACCGTGGATCAGGTGTGTGTTGGCCTGTGTGTGCCTCCCAGGTCTCATGTCCCCATGCCCCATGTACCCATGTCCCGTGTCCGTGTCTCGGTTTATGGCCACCAGATTGGGGCAACGCTGCTCACGCACCCAGCAGCAGCAGCAGCAGCGGCAGTCGATTGTTGAAAGGTGTGTTTGGGGCACAGCCTTCGAAACTGGCTGGCAGAGCTGCTAGCTGCGCCCACCCAAAAATCCCCGCCAGACACAGTCACTGCACTGGGTGAAAAGCAATGTTCTTAGTCATAGATTAGGTTTTTTAATCTTGTAAAAATTATAAATTAATGTGAAATAGCTTGTATACCATAAATAAAAAGCCTTAAAATTGATCGTTATTTGTTCAGAAACTCAAAGCAAAACAAAAGTAAAACTTACAGGGGCCTCCTTAGAAACAGCGCAATTAATGCTAGAATTCTCAATTAGTTCTAGCTGCAATCATTATGAAATCACGCTTTTAGGATTATTTGCGTTGCCTTAGAATTCTCAACTGTACGTTTAGGTTGATGTTATCCAATCAGAATTTAAAAGTTTCAAAATATTTATAACATTTTAATATAATGTAACATACATATATGATAATATAATAAATAACAAGAGGTTCCCCTAAACATACATATTTATTGTGAAAATATAAAACTTAGGACAGAGTCTATACGTAGTTCACCTTCTTCTAGGGCATCCGTTAAAGTTAAACCACCTTAAATCATGTTACATAATCATCTTATAAATTGTATTTTACTTTTTCCCTCAGTGTATAGTTATAGTTCTGTTTCGCTGTTGTCTCTGTTGCCATTGGGACAATTTTGCCCATTATCACTAATTTTCAACGCGTACTGCCGCTTGTTAGGCGTTGCAGTCGCAGTTACTGTTGCAGTTAGCAGCGCAGTAACTGCCGGCAGCAAACATCTATGGACATGCTCGGGTTGGGGCTTTGCGTAATCCAAAAATTGCATCTCGTGCCGATTTTTTACTTTCAATTAAGCTATTGAATAATTTTTTGAGTGCGTGTCTGGCCCAAGCGAGTGAATGTATTTGGCATGGAAGAGTTCTTTGGGCGTGGAGCGGCTTGAGGAGATTTAACACCAAAGATAGCAAGATTGCAGGGTTTCTTATGTAAGAGGAATATATTTATATATTTAATTAATTTATTGTTTGTTTGTTATTATAAAAATCAAATTAAAAGGAGTACTCGTAAAAGCTGCACTTATATTTTATAATAACTCTTAGTTAACTTTTAAAAAATCTGTATATTTTTAGAGACTGTAATTAATGCCAGCTTTGATCTTGAAAAACTATCAATCAGCACTTAGGATCTTGTTATACTCGTATTTTGCGTGTGCTTAAATTTAGTTCATTATCACTTACTGAACTTAGTAAACATATTTAAAGCCTTGAGCTTGCCAGATCAACTCATTAATTAATAATATGGATAGGTGTAAATGTAAACTAGTTTGGTTTTTACCAAAGAGCACTTAAAAGTGTGTGTAATTGAGTCATTCATTGGCGGATTCCATTAGTTTCTCACTATAATTTTCCTTCTTTGGCTTACTGAGTTTATTATTAACTGATTTAAGCGACTTTACAAACCTCCTAAGGAGCAGACAATAAGTTATGTACTAGCTAGGATCTGGGGCATATGGTTACTACAAGCCTAACCAAAAAGGGGAGCAGGTGCGGCGGCCACCAGAGGACGCGGTGCCACTGGCACAGGAGCAGCGGCAACGGGCACTGGTCCGCGCTGCACCACCGCATTGAAGCCATTGATGGGATCAGCGGTGTAGAAGACAGTGCGCAGTGATCCGTCCGCATCCACCACCGAGTAGGAGCCCTTCACCACATCTCCATCGCGCACTTCCTGCTGGCTCTTGCTGTCCCCTGTGAGGGCATCCTGTACATTGTAGGCGAAGGCGTACTGCGGATGGGGATCCACCTCGGTGTTGAGAGGAACACCCACAGGAACTGCCGCCGGAAGCAAGGCGCACTCGATGGCGGCCACTAAAGCGCAGCAGATGAGGGTGATCTAGGGGAGGGATTATCCGTTATGTATAGGGTTTCCCCTGATAGTTGTAATCCTTGGTAACAGTTCCTGGGACACTCACCTTGATAAGGGCCATGACTAGGTTTTGCTGCTCGCTGGATTTGCCTGAGTTGATGGTGACTTGACAACGCTGTCGGAACTGTCTTTGGCTGCCCACGGATCCGGGGTTATAAAGGGCCACTCCAGCTCATACTGCTGCGTGCTGCTTGGTGTGGTGTGGCAACCCAGCACTGCCAAAAGCGATTCCACTCGCTGACGTAACGTAACCCATTTCGGGCTCTGGTGTTAGACCAACTAAAAGGTGGAGGTTTCCCCAATGGACGTGCCAGCCACGGGCACCCAGCTTGCACAATTCAACCATATGAATTGTTATAATAAATATATAGTTGGCACTACGTGATAGGAATTCCAGATGCACCAAATCCCAGACTGTCGCTGGACCTACCCCAAAAGGTGATTGATTGATCCATTCACAAAAATCAAAAAGAACTCTTTTGTATTTCTTTTTTTGTACCGAAACTTTTATTCAGTAAAATGCAGAAACTAATTCACTAAGTTGCCGATCCCCAGAACGGTATCCCTAAACATAGTCAATGGAGTGGGTCCAATCGAATCCAATCGGAGTGGGTTCATCATCGTCATCATCGTCTGTCGGGGGGCAACAGCAGGCACGTTGTTTTCTCGGGAAGAAGAGCGGGTTAATTGGGATTTAATAGTGATTCTTTAAAACTATTCAACAACGGTCCTAGTCCTCGTCTTGGTGTCAGAACTAGGCCACAGAGTGTTTGTCGTCGGTTCGTCCCCAGTTTGGAGACACCTCTTAGTGGTATCCACCGAGACTCAGACCAGGCGCGGAGGCATATCCAATCTTGGTGATGGCGGGAACGGCGGCAACAGCCAGCGCAGGCTTGGCAATGGCCACAGCGGCCACGCCCTTCTTTTCCACGACCGCATTGAACCCATTGATCTTGTCGGCGGTGTAGGTGACCTTGCGGATGGTGCCATCGGGCTCGGCCAGGGAGTAGCTGCCGTGGACGACCCCATTGACCAGGGTCTCCTCCTGCTGCTTGGAGTCGCCGGTGTGGTGATCGGTAACTCCATACGAGAAGCTATACTGAGGATTAGGATCGTAGGGCTCTGCTACGGCCACCTTTTGCACAGCCACAGCTGGAGCAGCCAGGATCTTGGGAGCTGCATAGGAGATGGCAGGAGCGGCATAGGAGATAGCAGGAGCAGCTAGCAGCTTGGGTGCAGCGTAGGAAATGGCAGGAGCGGCATAAGAAACAGCAGGAGCAGCCAGGAGCTTGGGAGCAGCATAAGAGATGGCAGGAGCCGCATAGGAGATGGAGGGAGCCGAAAGTCCGTAGGGATCAATGGGAATGGCCACGACCGCGGACAGGATCAGTCCCAAAACGAACAGAGTCTAACGAAACACCACGATAAGTTCTGTAAGATAATCCGCAATCCTGGCCAGAAACTCACCTGGGCAAACATGGCGAAGGATGTGTGACTGGAGGACTGGAGGTGTCTCTGGTGTCTGCACGGCGAGAACTCAGCTCAAGTGTGAGATGCATTGGACGCCAGCTCTTCAGTTTTATATATCGCCGGCCGAATTCCTCCGCTCGCTAAAAAACTGGACAATCTAATGGGCAGAGTGACAATTGCGGCGTCTCATTTGGCCTGGCTACTAGCTGGCCCGATCTCGATCTCGATCTTGCACCCCAGACCTCATCGCATTTCGTGTTTCTGGTGCGGATTTCATCATGAATGCTGCAGTGCTGCTGTGTGCTGCTGTGCTCTGCTCAGCTGCGCTGGCTTTTCTCAATGGAATAGCTCCACTCACCACTTGGATCCGTTCAAGAGCGCCGCTCCAAGACGGCAAGTCACCACCAAGACACCACTTCCAGCACCAGACTCGTTTTCCGCTGCCCAATCTGGTTTCGTTTTGTTTTTTTGGTTGCACTTTTTCGGCACATTCTCAGGTTCTCAGGCCGAACTTTGTCTGATGTAATAGCTGCCGCATGTGGCATGGGGCAGTTGCAGTTGCCACAGGAAAAATAAATCTAACTGAGGGAATTCATATTTACTTTTTTTGGATAACGTAAGAGAGGTGGTGTGTCACGTAATATGAAGGAAATGTTATTTTCTTTCTAGAAAAATATTATAATAATTATTTTTATATTTAATCTGAGAGATTATGCCAGTAAAACAGTTGAATAATTGATTGCCTATGTTAAAGTTGAGAGTTAAAAGCTGAACATGTGATTTAGTCACACTTTAAATGATATTTTTGCCTTGGAAACAATCCATATCCCAAGATTTTTCATGTGTTTATCTATTTTATAAACCTTTAAAACCTTTAAAGATTAAATAGTCATCCATATTTAAGTTTTTAAATGAATATAAATATCTTGTAAATTTTGTGGTAGTTATTACTCATACGCAGTGTTGCCTTTAAAACGAACAACGTGGCGTATGATGGATGTGATTTAAATCAAAATTAACTGTGAACTCTTGTATTATTTTATTGCAATACTGTATTATATAATAATACATAAATATATACATTT
>JAEIII010004594.1:0-10039 GCA_018905755.1 Drosophila ohnishii | reverse complement strand
CTCCTTCACTGCGTTGCAAACTTCTGACTGATATTATAATACCCTGCAAGGGTATAAAAACTGGCATAGGAACGAACAGAAAACGCGCAGAAAGAAAAGGAAAACTTTGCTGTTTTTCAACATATTTTCATTATTTTTATTATTTATTTCTTATTATTTTTAAATTTCTGTATTAATTTTATACAAATCGAACGACTACAATATATCATATATTTGTCATGGAAACGATTCGAAATACATATGATAGAAAATAATTTTAACTGCTTTATTTAACATAGTTTTATTTACTCTGAGGTATGAGTATTTAGTATTATTTCAGAAATTTGGTTTTAATTTAATGAAAATAGGAACTGGTAAATAAAGTACAAAATGAAAAGGTTTGAATGTAAAACTTCAATTATAACACTTTATAGGTAAAATGATGTTTTTAAAATGTTATCAAAAACAGATTGTTATATGCTAAATATTTTTAATATATCTCTTTTCGGTTTTTCTTTTCATTTGATGTTCTAATGTCTTTCACATTTCACTTTTCTGAAAATTCTCATTGAATGTTAAGTGCAGCTTCTTACTTTCTAGGATGCAAACATTTAAAAACTTGTGCAGAATGCAATTTACAACTACAAGCAGATGAAATTGGAAATAATTCAGATCCTTAACATTGAAGGAAGCCTGTTGACTGCTCAATGCCAGTTTTTAATTAATTAAAATAAAAAAATTAAAAACGTTTCACAGACATTTTTGTATACGGAGTTTTAAATAATTTTTGAATTGGTGAGTTATTTCCTTACTAAATTATTATTTTAAAATTAAATAACCCCAAATTCCATCAAAAATCTTTTTTTTTTTGTATTCCCTACAAAACTTTTGGGACATATTCGTTTTTTTTTTACTTAATTAATTGAGGGTTACTCCCTAGCGCCGATAAATCATTAATTGTTGTTGAATTTGTCAATGGTGACAGCCTATGACGTGTCAATGTTAATTTCATCAGTAATTTTGTATGACGCGGCATAGCGGCATGCATGTTAATGAATTTCTGACGAATTACTGATGAATGGTACTAGAATTTGTACATATATGTATCTTTTCACTCACAAAAAATAATGGTAGTACCCGGTGTTTCTGTAAAAGACGTATTCTGGTTTATGGAAATGTCTAACATCAAACTTAAATAAACGCAGAGCTGCCAGCCCATTTCGACGAATCGAAGGTTTATTTCAGTGTGAATGCGAATTTGGATCTCAAATCGTAAATAGTCCGTGTGGAGTTGCCCAAAATGTTAACCAAAAACGCAGTAACAAAGAAAACGCAAAATAGATCAACAATTCTTCTACTTATTTTTGCGGTTCTTCTTGGCATTTTTCTTGGAACTCTTTTTGCGATTGGCTGCCTTGGAGAGCTGCGGATCGCTGGACTCTTTCGCCTCCTGATCCAGCACTGACGGACCCTTTGGCGGTAGAGCAGGCAGTCTCTTATCCAGGAGGACCTTCCTCTTCTCAAGCCCAATTAGCTCATCGGACATCTTGAGGTCCTTGGAAAGTCTGAACAGGTCATTGGGTGGCAAAAAAATCGGCTCCTGGTCCAGGGGCTCTTCCTCGGTCTCGATCTGGTCATCGGACTTATTTCCGTTTTTTGGACGTCTGTAGAGGGCCAGGAAGTCGAGTTCGCTGGAGGAGATGGATGTGACATCCTCCAAGTCCTCCACTTCGATGTCCGGCAGTTTGCCGCAGGTGAGACTAGCGAGAGACAGATGGAGCTTGTGGCCCCTGGCGGAGCCCGGATCAAGGCCCCCGCCCTCCTGCTCCTGGGCGGCCTCCTGCATCTTGCTCTCCCCAGCTCGCTGCATTTCCTCGAGCTTATCCAGCTCATCCTCTCGCTCGCGCAACTGCTTGGGCGTAAACACCAGCGGCTGCCAGTAGAGGAGCAGCGTGGACATGCGCTTCACTCCCACCTCCTCCAGCACACTGTGGTTCTCCAGCAGGGCACCCTTGTACGTCAGCCGACTGAAGCCCATGGGCACGGTCATGTGCAGCCCGATCCGGGCCTTCAGCTGGCCCACGGTCCCGAAGTGATCCAGCTCGTACAGGGTCTTTCGTCCGTCGCGGGTCACCACGTGGACAAGCATCTTGCGCATTTTCGGAGTGGCTCAATTTTGCGCTGTTTACTTACTGGTCTGAGCTGGTCAAGGAAAATTTTAATGTGAGATGACTCGTCCGAAATGCCGTCATCGAAAAAATATCGTAAATCCAAGGCACTCTGCGGCGGCATTTTCCCCCCGAATTGAAAGTCTCAATCTGAGACCCTGAAAATGATTGAATTATACAAGGTAGTCCCGTCGGGGCTAAATCGTTCGGCTTCTAGGGTTTATCTTGACAGCTCGTGCTTATTGATTGAGCCACTTCACACAAACTTTCAGGCTATACCCGTCTCACACACACTTTGATAAGCCGAACTAGGGCTTATTTTTCCGACGGGACTACCTTGTATAATTGTATCATGATCCTGATGCTTGAAAGAAACCAAAAACCTTTTAGGTTGAGTGTCCTATAATCCTAACTTCCCACCAATGACATCTCATTGGAGCAAGGTCATCCTCACGGAACGCTGCACCTTGTCAGCCTGACAGCTATTGAATTCACATTTTCTTAAAATTCCATCGGTTTCCGTCATTTTCAAAGTTCTCTCTGGGGCAAATCGACAACACTTTATCAAAATGTAAATAGGTTTCATTAAACATACTTTAGTTCTCCGCTGTTTGTACTTTAACAAATAATTAAAAACAATATTGGCATTGTTAATACGAAAACGATTTATCAAATTTATAAGCTTTATATATACTTTACTTGGGTCGATCAATGGCGGCGGTACTGAATATGCAAAACAAAGAAACAAAAATCGGAAAAGCAGCCACTTAACTCAACTTAATGGCGGCAGAACCAAAAAATCGGAGCGGAATAAAAATCAAGGAACAACAATAGCACTAATGGAGGCAAACAGAAGCCCAAGCAGATACAGACGCAGAAATGGCAGTTCCATAAATGGATAATGGATAAATCCTTAGATTTATATGGAGGAGGAAGGTAAACAAATCCGCTCAGGTGGAAGACCAAGCCCGGGCCCCGGCCAGGTACCTGGCGTTAATTGAATGCCCGTGGCTGATGGAAAGCAGACCCCTTTTCTTCAATTTCCATTTTGTGAGGCCAAAGGGGGCAAAGGAGTGTGGAATTCTGCCGCAGGGCAGAGTCCCCGTGGATCTAACAGCAAACAGACGCCATTTTAATGGAGCCCCAACGCCGCCACCCCTTCACTCGCTCTTCTTTCTCTTTCTCTTTGTCTTTGTCTCTCTCTCTCTTTTGGTTTCACTGACACACCTGCACTTGAAAAAAAGTTTTCTACAATTACGACTAATTACTGATTACATACCTAATAAAGTTAATAGTAAATATTAATTTTGTTGGCGAAACGGATAGTGTCAGCTTCTTTTTTTAATGCCATAAAACAACACAATACTTAAACCATTTATTTTGCAAATATTTTGATGAAAAATATAAAATAAATATGTGTACAAATGTACATACATAGGTATATGATTTTTAGGGAATCTCCCGTGGCCCTTTAAAAAAAGTTGGTTTTGCGGTGTAAGTCCTAACTGTTCACAAAATCATCCCATATAAAAAAAAAAATATAAAAAAATATAAATAAGGGGTAAAAGCAGATACTCAAGTCGCGTTTTTCTTTTTTTTTCTGATTTTAAATACAAATTTTTAAAATACATGTAGATTTTTAGTTATCGTGTTCATCCACTTCCAAAATGGCACTTGTCAGAAGAGCGCTTCATACTTTTTGCTGCATCAAAAATTGTTTAAAACTTTAACACAATATTCTTTAAATTAGAATATTTAATATTACCGATATATGTATGTATTATTATCCTATCGTAACATTAAAACATATTTTGGAGTAGCGAAGTACTGCAAAAATTTACAATTGAAATACTTATCAGAGTCTAAACATTTGACTAGTTATCGAATATTGTATACTAGACATGGAAAACTATTGGCCTTAATATTATATATTTAATCTCGACTTTTTTTCGCAGTGCCTTACTTTCCTCTGCCTTAAGATTCCGTTCTTCTCCTTACGGTTTATTTAGTGTCGAGGTTATGGCGCAATTTGTATTTATGGCCACTGGCAGTAGCACCGTACAACCACGAGTCTCGGATCAGATCCACTGCAGCACGGGCCTGAGCACCGCATTGGCCGCAGTTAAATTAGAAGTGTTTTCCAAATGAGGCGCATGACTCAGGTCAGCCACCCCTCACCGCCCGGTCACGTCCGTGACTCTCATTCCCTTCCACGAAAAGTAAACAAACAAAAAATAAAAAAGAAGAAACAACACCCTCCGACCTTCTCCTAATTCTCCGCAGGCCACGCCTCCACGGAAAGAAGGAGAATGCGATTCTCCAAAGAATCAAAATAGAAAATCATGAAAGCGAAGTGGAAGAGAGCCTGAGGAGAGACTACAGTGAAGACTGGTCTTCCAGAGAAAACATACTGATTTACGTCTGACTCCTTAAATGTATTCTTATTTGGAAGAGTCTATATTTATGCCCGACCATATAAGGTACATAAATCTATACTTGATCACCATCAACAGGCTATTTGATCTATCCAAGTCCGATTATACGTTTCTGCACTGATATAAAATAAGACTTTTGGTCATAAAATCGTAAGAAGCGCAAGAATTTTTGTATCCTAATTCAAGATTCTAAAGAGTAATGATTTAAACCCAAACATTCTTGTTTTTAATTTCTAATTATAGATATACTAATGACTATTAGATCACTTAGATTAGTATATAAAATCTTATTAAATGCTACTTACATGTCTTAATCCCCGTCCGGGATTCGATCCGATTAATCAAACAACTCCAAGAAGGGAGCAAACAAAGACTTTTCCTTCTTATATTAATCCGTTTTGGTGTGGTTTTAAGATTATCCGTATTTTTTTAGAATATTTGGTATTAATTTAAGTTTTTTTTTAAAATGTGGAAAATCTTACATATAGTTATTTTTGTGCTTGAACAAACCCTAAAAATCTAATTTCTAGAATTTTTGGTCTTTTATTAATATTTAATTTTAGGAATGCATAAAATCTTAAAAGAAGCATTTTTTCTCAGTCTCTCGTTTTTAGAACTACATACATATGTACATATATGGACGCAACATTTCAAATAGTCTTACTTTTATTGTTGGTCTTAAATTAGAAAAATAAAAAAAAAAATAATTAAATCATTAAAAAATAGAAAATTTACACTTTTACTTAATATGCTCAGATTTATGAAAAACCTAAATTAAAGTGTTTTGAAGGCACATAAAAGACAAAATGTTGATAGGATCATGTTGCGCAACGTTCAAGTAGAGACAAATGTTTATAGGAACTTGTCTAGCAACATTATTTGGTGCTACCAATACAAATGTATTTGTTGCTGAAGTTAAACAAAGAGAAAAACTTCGTTTTCTAATAACTCCCACATTTGTCATCCATTTTCATATTTCAGAAAAATATACATCTCTGTTGGCATTATGCAAAATATCCTTGTACCTTATTGATATAGGGTATGGTAAAAAAGGTTTGTGGTTTTTAACGAATTTTCATTTACTCCGAGGTATATGATACCATTTAAAATTTAAATCAAATAGTTGATTTGGGAACGATCGGAAAAAAATAATATAAATATAAATTTGTTTTTTTTCTGCATACCAGTTACAAACTGTAAGGATATACAAGTTTCGGATTCACGGAGTAACCCTTTTTTCTGCTTTTATTTATGTATTTTTATTTCTTAGAATCACAATAGGACTCCTTTCGAGTTTTGACAAACTCATCGTTCGATATACCGCATAATATAATTATTTATAATTTTAAAAGTCTGCAATCCTCACTGTATCCACACATCTGGTGGCTGCGCTACTTTAGTTCCGCCGGGGATTTTCCTCAAAGTGTCCGTCTTACAAGACACAACCGTTGGAGGGGACAACACATGTCGACATCGACCCGAGCGGAGAGCTCGAAAGGAGGAGAGATTTCGGTCCCTCGGCCATTGGTGGATCGTTTGGCACTGGGATCGAGTCTAATTTTGGATGCTGCTGCCCGACGATTGGCTGGGAGGTTCTTGAGGGACCAGTGGGTGGGACAGAAGCGATTCGAGAGGATGGGATCGGTGCCGGGCCCCGATGGGAACGGGAACTCTCATTCGGCGGACAAACGCTTGTCGGAACGGATGTGTGATGTGCGATCGCTGCGATCAGACCAGTATCAGTACCAGTGAGGGATTGTGAACAGATCGGCGGAGATAATATGCCAGATACATGCGGATAGTGCATCGGCGGAAATCAGTTCGCACTTGGCCGGAAAAAGGTGGCAATTGAGACAACTCAACGCCCTCGATCAGGCGAAATTCAAAAGGAAAACAAATAAAGCAAGTTGAAGTCTATCAATCGATCGATGGTGGCAATTCGGCGATCGATCACGGACAAAAAATCGCCAGTCAACGCAATCGGGCCATAAAATCGAGGCGTAAAATTTCAAATAAAAGAAATAAAGCTTGGAAGCACAATTTTTTTTGTTGTATTTGTATTTCGATTTCGATCTCGATCTAGATTGTGATTGACAACTGCGAAAGGTTGTGGTGATTTTTCAACAAGCCCCCCTCCCCCTCCCCAACGGTTCTCGAATACAATTTTTTTTGCAGTGCCGCGAGTGAGTGATGCTGTGTGTGTGCAATAATCAAATCTGACAACTGCGCGAAAAACGTTTGGGATCAAAACAGCTAAAAGTCAAACAAAGCAAACCCATATAAATGGGCCAAGAATAAAGAATATTTGGTGTTTTTTTTTCCTGTGACCCCCACCAGATAGATATTCACGATATTTAAGAGAATGACTCACCTGATGGGTCCCACGGAGTGCGCCAGCGCCATGATGACGCCCTCGATGCAGTTCCTGGACAATGGTCTGGGCGCAAATCTCACGGATTACAGCTGCTATGCCAACGATTACTGGGTCACTCCCTACATGTCCGGCGGCCTGAGTCCCATGAAGCAAATCGAAGGTGAGTTCCTAGGAGTCCTACTCTGGCGGAAAATCTGATCTGACGATATTCCCCTTAACACATTTGAAAGCGATTTTATATTTTACAGATTTTTTAAATCGAAAATAATAACAAGTAATCCAGTTTTAATACTTAATTCTTAATTGAAAAATATATATTGCTTAGAAAATTTCCCTTTTTTTCTAAACACTTGAACATGGTGAACATGATTCCGAAACATCACCCAAGTCTAAAATTATTATTGGTTAAAGTGTACTCAACATGGATGAAAAGAATTGTGCGCCTAAACGTGGTTTCTCACATCACTGTCCTGATTGCTATTTGGCAGAAAAATGATATAATTTTCCACCCCCCTGTGAACTATCCTTCAATTAACCCTATTTTTAGTTGGCTACCTGAAATTATGATTGGGATTTTTATTCATTTACACATTTAGACGGACAACTTTTCTAAGTTGCATAATTTGTACTGACTCTTAATCATATATGTACATATTTGAAATACTTCGTTTTTAGAAAAACACAGGAAATCACGTTTCTGAAGTATTCTTATAGCTTCCGAACTTTATTAATTCTTAAAAGTGCAAAGAATTTTTAGGGACAAATAAAGCTTTCTAAAAATGTACACGTTGCATTCAAGGAATAAGGAAGCTAGGGCTGTTAAACCCAGGAATTCTTTGAGCTAAAAAGAGTTCCTATTCATATACATATTCGTGTCGTTCATAGCAAAGATTGCTATAATAATCACGAATACTTGTGTGAGAGCCGGACAATCCCAGTCAATCCCGGGTATTTTCATTGACTGGAAAATCTAATATTAATACTACATATAATATTATAAAAACAAAAAACATAAATTATATTGTTACAAGCGTAGAGGGACATTTCTGTTTCTGGGAAACAGCCTCTATAAAGAAATCTTAAGTGAAGTGTTTTAAAGCTGGAAAAATTCAAGCTCAAGAAATGATGAAGAATCGTAAAATTAGACTTAAGTCGCTTATAACAGCCACAACTCAAAATATACAAATATTTTTTTGGTATGGGGAATTTTCATTATTTTGAGAGTGCTTTTCTTTAAGATTGCTCCCAAACACTCCCTTTGCTAATTTAACATATAAATAATTGTAAAGAAAATGCTGTAAATAATAATACAATGTTAAATTTTTCAATTTATTCTTTGTTTTTAAAGTCAATACACCAGAAAGTATTTGATATAAACAGTTTGATAGTAGTTAAGTGCCAGGACACATTATCCGATCCAGATCCCATCATTTGTTAAGCCCTGAAGGGAGCCACAAAGACCGAGACGGAGACGGGAGCCGTATTTTTTTCGCCGGATTTGGTTTCCGATACAGTAATTACCAAAACACACGGACCATGGCAGTTCGGCGGAACAAACAATGAGAAGCCACAAGAGCAGAAAACCAGAGCAATTAGCTCTGAATTCCGGGATCCCAGACTCTCAAGTGGCATTTTTCCGCTGGCCGGCCCGGCCCTTGTTGTTGTTTGATGTGACAGAAAAACGATTTGTTGTGCCAAACGGTAATTGATTTTAGAATTCATTCGTGAAGCGGTACAGTTCAGAAGATGTGCGGAAAAAATAACAAAGAAATAAAAAAATAGCGTCTCATTTGGCGATAAAACAGCGACCTGTCATGGGTCATTGGTAGCGATGCCACAACTCCCAAGAGAGACATTTAATTGCAAAATATACGCGACTCGCGACCGCCAGGCGCACTTCTTCCCTCGAAACCAACAACAAATAAATAAAAGAAATTACAAAAAGAAAGGAGAACCTATATTTAGACGCGGGCAACTCAATCAGCGGCCGCTGCCTGACGCCTTTTTATAATTGGATATGTTGTCCCATTTGTTTCGAAAGTCGGCTCATTATATGGGGCCACGGCATTGCCCAGGTCCTGGCTCGGGCGGAATCCCAGGGATTCCTCCTGTATCTGCGCCGGCGTGGCGTCTCACTTCCACTTTAAATCGCATAAATCACATTAAACGTGAAATTAGCCAATCTCGGCGGCTATATATAAATCCATTCACTTTTCTTCCTCACTGCGGACTTATACCATGTGCGACACATTTGATTTATAGGGAAATATATTCCACCCATTTTATTTTCATTCTCATTTTCTCTCAAGACTATTTGATTCCAGGGCGCGATTTGGAACTAATACGATTTTATACATATGTTTTTAAACCAATGTTTTCTTTAGAACAATACAAATTATTACGATTATTAAAGGTACATATGTGTGTAGGGTGAAAAAATATGTTGTAGCTAAATATTTCGACGTATTACCCTAGTGCAAGAAGGTTAAACTTACATTTATGGGACTATTCAAAATGGATAAATTATTTTTAACGAAATAAATGGTATTTTAGTTTATTAATGACAATAACTCGTACATAGTTAAGGATTCTTACAAGAGAAAATGCCAACTTTGGGCCGCACTCTGTGTACCCTTGCCCAACCGTATTTTATGCAAAAAATATTGATATATCGACGTATTTCCGCGAAGGTATCGTATGTCACTTTTTTTCGAAATTGAGACTTTAATGCAAAATTGTTAGCCACCACCTAATGTCTCACTACCCTGTGAAACCCTATAGTTCCGATAAAAATTAAGTTTCAATTTTGTCTTTTCTACAGTGCTTCCTAAGAGATTAAATCAAAAAAAGCTTCTCCTGTAAAATTTGATTTTTCAACATACGATACATTTGCGGAAATGCGTCGTTATAACAAGAAAAGAAGCTAACTTCAGCACGCCGAAAATATCCTTGCAGTTTGTAATTGGATCATTAAGAATCGATACATTCCGGTCAAATTAATAGAAATAAAAAAAAGTCCTAATCGTATAAAATAACTATATTTCAGATTTAAAATATCTATAATACAAATTATAAATATATAT
>JAEIII010004585.1:0-64471 GCA_018905755.1 Drosophila ohnishii | reverse complement strand
TAAAAATAAAACCAAAATTATTTACACACTCAAAATCTACACCTATTAATCATTAAAAGTATCCAGCTCCCTTTAATTTAAAATTGCTTAGCAACAATTAATTTAAAAAAACCCCTTGACCTCTCCATCTCCTCTGTACAATCCTCTAGAATCCTTTTTTTTTTGCTGTTACCTAGCGGAAATCTTATTGGTGAAGGGGAAGCAAGGCGCCCTCAATCCAAGTCCTTCCCTTTATTTCCTTCACCATTCGTACTCGGTTTTGGGTTTGCATTCGCCGTAGCCGTAGTCGCGTAGGAAAAGGAGGTAGCGATATAAAATAAATTAAAAGAAAGAGGCAGCAGCAGGACGATGCCAAGACCAGAAACAGGAGAAGGAACTGGAACAGGACGAAGCAGAAGGCAGGGCAACGCGAAGCCAAGCAAATGCTTTGCATTTTTTAAATAGAAAAGGGGCGGAGCACATTTAAATGCAGCTTGTTTTTTGCGCTCCTTTTCGTCCTGCTGCCACTTAGTCTGCAGTCCAATAAGACGCGGCCAAGGCAGGGACAGAGACGCAGATAGCAATGGGAAACTAACTGGGAAATGGGACGAAGGTGGTCCTGGAAATGGCAGGATGTGCACTTAAAAGTATAAAAGGCAGCAAAAGAAAATTATCAAACGAAAACAAATATTAATGCCAGCCAAAGAGCGAGAAAGAGAGAATGAGAAGGAAAGCGCAAATGACAGCTGGTGGAGTGGGGGCCCACGGAGAAGTGGAAGTAGCAGAAAAAGGACTCTGTGACAAAATGGCACTTTGAGGGCACGTAACGATGGTTGAAAAGGATATGAAAGAATTTTCGCAAACGTAGTTAGTTTGTACCCTTCCGCCCCAAATGTAGGCGGCAGGGAGGGGTTCAACTGCCGCTTGTCTGATGCCCCAAAGGACCACGGCGCCAAGGACCAAGGACCGAACGCCTGGCACCGGACTGCATTCATTTGTAAATATTGTAGCCTGCAGGATACGTATGCAAATAACATTAAGAGCATGGCATAGAAAAATGTAATTTCACTTGATTTGCTCAAAAATGCAAACAGAGACGAGGAGACACACACACACATACACGGGCAGCTGACTCGCAGGACACGTGCACGTACATGGGCAGACAGATAACGGGCCATGGCATGGTAGAAAGTTAAACGAAGATAAGAGCCAGAAGAAAGGAAGGAAGGAAGGAAGCAGCAGCAACAGGAAAAAGTCAGCTCCTGACAGGATATGAAGCGAGGGACGAGCGGCGCGAGGGAGCTTTTTGGGGCTGCTGCAAGGCATCGGCGGCCATTGAGGAAGTAGGCAGTTACTTCGATACGACAGGTGCGGTGGAGCGGTGGTTCACGTACCATGTGAAACTCCAATAGTTAGGGTGATTATACCTCGTTTTCTTTTTAATATATTCTTAAATTATATTTAATAAATACGAACATCCAAATGTATTTGCCTTTGAATTAAATTAGAATTCTTTATATCCAAATCTGATAATGTATAATTTAAATTAAGCATGGAGCCATCATATTGATTTCTGCATTTCCACAGCATTTTCCTTGAAATAAGCGGGAGTTATATAAATCTTAAGTTGTGAGTTGTAAAGTCCTGATGTATTAATCATTCTATACTAAATTAAATACAAATCAAGCCAAATTTATTAATTACATTTGAAATGAATTATTTGGTAAAATGTCGGATAACTTTTGTTTTGAAATTTTCTGCTATTTTTTTTGACTGACACACCCTTCTGCAAAACAGCCTACTTTCGTGTTTTTCTGAGCCAATGTGCTTTCATCTTCGCATCCCCCCGAATGTCTGGGCAGGCGTCTGACGATCCTAGCAACTCAATCGTGGCTGCTCCTACTCCTGCTCCTGATGCTTTCCTTCCTCCTGTTCCTGCTCCTGAGCCCGGCTGCGTGTCTATGGAAATATCTTATAGCTGACAGCTATGAGCACCGCCGGACAGCAAGCACTGGAGAAAGATAAATGAATCAAATGAGTTAAATATTAAACATAAAAAACTAGAGAAATGTATAATTTAGCTGTTAATGTTATCAATTATTTGTAACTTGTTTATGTAACTTTATCCATAAAAATTCCCGAATATTTTCTTGTAGTTTTATCAAACTTAACCTTCGCTCCTATTTCTGTCGGTGTAAACACACACTCATACTTGGTCAGGCACTGGCGGCCGACACAGATGCAGACGGCCGGCCTTTGGCTTACATTTTAAGTGTCTGAGGCCTCAATTGCTTTACTGGCTTTTCGACTGCCCGGAGAAGCGATGGCGATGGCGACGATGATGGTGAATGGCGGTTGGAGGAGTGGAGTCGAAGGGCTGGCTGTGCTGGGTTATGCAACACGAAGGCGGTGAGTCAATGGACTCCAACTCGTTCACGTTACTCGCCTTGGCCTGCTGGTTATCCCTTGGTCCTTTTGTTGCACATTTTATCAGCGCTTTAACGTTCAATTCAATATAATGACTCCCCTATGCATAAAATGCCCGATGCTGGAGGAGGTCCTGGCAAGTGGAACGTCTGTGTGAACGAGCACATACTTTTTATGGCGCCATCGAGCAGACGAGTGTGGCAATGGGAATGGGGATGAGGTCCTGGAACTGGAGCTGGCGTAGTCGACTTAAGGGAAAGATTTTAATTTGCATTCGTTTGCTTTCGTTGGCAGGGCTTGCAGGATGTTGTTCCTGCCTGCCTATATTTAATCGTTTTTGCAATTTTTCGTGATTTTCCCTTGCAGTTTTGTTTTGGGCCCGGTGCCATTCCCGCTGCCCGAACCTTTGCTTGCGTCCGGCAAATTGTTAAGTCGCCCATAAATTTGACTTGTTCTTGCAGCTTGGGGTTTTGTGGGGCCCTTTCTGCCGCCTTGGGGGGCACCCACTGAGGCTATTTGCATAATGGTTTATAGAAAAGACAAAGCCTGGGCTTCGGATCGGGCTCGGACTCAGGTTTGGGACAAAGGACACGGGACAATGGCATCCAGCCGGGCTGTTTTTTCCCATTTTGTTGTGGTCTATATCTAGCCCACTCCCCCTGTTCCTGCCCCCAAACAGGAAACGAGTGGCTTTAAGGGCCCTGCTCCTTTGTCCGGCATCCTTGGCTCGAAGTTAAAACCATCAACCACTTAAAATAAATTAAGGCGACGCCATTTTCCTTTTGCCCGAGAGCATTCAGCAAACAACCCCGAGCTGAGGACCAACGAGCAAGGACCAGGACTTGCAGGATACACACAGTCACATACACACGGACACGGACCCGGCTCTCCCCCCAAGATGCCCGTGTCCGTGTGCCGAGTTGGCCATTACTTTTTCCAGCTTTTTCATTTATTTTTATATTTCTCCGTATATATATAGAGTAGAAACCCAAGGGATCCCTTTGCTATTAGTTTAGCAGGAGCTGTAGGGTTGGTTGTGGGCGCTGTCAAGTACAGTTTCGTATTCTTCTGCTTAAGCATAACGAATGTCCTGGGCAGGCGCCACTTCCTCACCCCCACCCACACCTACTGTCACTCCCACTGCCACTTTTGGCCAACATAGTTGGTCGGGCAAATTCCCTGGGAGAGAAACGTCCTGGGCAAAAGTAATTTTTTACTGTTAGTTAAATAAATGCGAATGCGAAGCATCTGCAGCAGCTGGCACCGCAGGACCCAGGATCCAGCGTCCAGCGTCCAGCGTCCAGGGCTCAGGACGAGGGCGTTAAAAGTTTCCACCATTTACTTGTGCCGCATCCTGTTCGTCCACCCATTATTATTTTTTTTTTGCCTGCATTTCTTTAGGGACCAGGAACGGCAACTGGACTGTGGACTGGAGAGCATTGCCTTGTCTCGCTGCCTGAAAGACGTGCTAGGACCACGGCCAGGACTCCCCTCTCCCTCTGCTTCTCGGAACACCAGTGGCTCCTGCCAGACTGCCTGGCTGCTGGCAAGATAAAAAATTAGTTTGGCGAACAAGATGAATGCCTTTTGCTGATTAAAATTGCGCAGGAGGCGGACAGGGGAGCGGGGAAAGGCAACGAAAACAAGGACCACTCTTAATGAAATAATATGCGAAGGAAGTTTAAATTATACGCTTTTATTTAAGTTTAAAGCAATGGATTCTTTCTCTAAATAAATGAAATGTTCTGTCAGAAAATTGTGAACAAAATAATTAATTCAATTCAGAGCTTATAGAATAGAAAACTAGTCATTATTATATATTATACAGATTCATAATTTACGACTATTTCAGTTAATTTTTAAATGAAAATGTATATCTAATTAAAATTAAAACATCTTATACATGTAATAACTTTTAGAATTTATAAAAAATCAAGATAGAATAACCAGTTGGCTCTGCCAATATGTAATGTGTGTAATTCCCCCCGAGATGTCCAAAATGTTCATCGGTCTGAAACGAAACAGAAAACAGAAATACATTAGAGAAATGGCAGCGCGAAATTTCAATTCAAAAATGGACTAACAATTAGGAATATATTCAAACCGTAAATCATCAATAAAGGTTAGCACAGGAGCAGACCGCGTTTGGTCAATTATTTTGGCAATCCGGAACAATAATGTTCTCGCAGGACACCTGGCTATAGGATACAGTGGGTCAGTCAATGGCGAGGGTGGTGGTGGTGGCAGTGGAATTAGCCGTGTGGCGAGAAGGGCAACAGTTGAACGGTCAATTTTGATTTGCCATAAATAAAGCTTAATTGAATTATTGAACGGAAAACACAAACTGGCAAGCGGCACGCAACTGTTGCTTCTGACCCCCTCCTGATTTTCCACTTGTCGGCCCATTTAAATATGAATTAAGCCCGCTTCGAGTCGATTAATGTCGACGGCTCTCCGTTTTCGATTTCGCCTTTCTCGCTCTCGCAACTGCGCTCCTTTTTCGGCCTGCAATTATATTTATTTTTTGGGTTTCCCAGCCTTTCCCTCATTTCAGCCGACCTTCTCCTCTTTTTTTTATTATTTTTTTGGGTATTTTTTGTTTGCTTGTTTTTTTTTGGCTGCTCGCCACTTTCGTTTTCGATATGGCATCGGCACCCGGCGCCCAGATTCAGTTTCGAATGCGTGTTCCGGGAACCGGGCACTGGGATCCGGGGCAGTCCGGCTTATTAATGCGTGCATTGATGGAATACGCACACCCATCCAGCTGACCCACACAAACACACACTCACGCACAGGCAATCACACAGAGACACATGCGTAATGCAGGCGGTTCCATTTTTTCCGCTTCTTTTTTTCGGGAGAAGCCCAAATAAAAATTGCATATTATGTAAAGAGCGGCGTCTGCCGTTGCTCATGTTGTGGTATTGTTGGTGTTGTTATTGTTGCTGGCGGGGCGGCCGAAAAAAAAAGTGTACAAAAATAATTCTGGGTGAAGGACGAGGACACTGGGCAGCCGGCGGGTGCATCCTGCTGATGCTGCTGCTGCGGACGACGGGGCGTATACGCGATGCCCACTCATTTTTCTCGTTTTCCCATTCCACATTCCCCATTCTCCTCATTCTCCCCATTCCCATTGTAGTATGTTAAGCGAATCCTTGCTGCGGACAACGGAGAATGGGTGACCGGAGTCTGGCGTTTCCGCATGCATCAACACAATCGCAGCTGGCAGACGAGCGGCAGACACGCAGCCACCTCGGTGTCCGCCGCCTCGCTCATTAAGTGCAGTAAAACTGTGCAGGGGAAAACTGAAATTAACTTACACGCCCTGAAACCAAATGTTTACAGCAATTGTTTGCTGAAAATTACTCGATAAATATGTTGGTTTATCGGGTTTGATGGAAGCAGGAAATTTGTGCAAGAAGACTTTTAAATCGTAAGCCTAAAGTTTTGTATTACCTTTAGAGAGCTCGCTTTTGCTTAATCTAAAATATTAAAATTTATAATATAACAAAATTAGTATTATTAATTTCTCATCATTGAAAAGTGAATTAAATTAGTAAAATGTCCTGAGAACTACTTTCTGCAGGCAACTCACTCTCATCATTTCGCTCTTCGAATTTTTCGCTGCATACTTTTCGGCTGGCGACGATTTTTTATTGCCACTCTCGCTGCTCTTTTTTCGGCAATTCGCCCCGGCGAAAGTATCTGTGTGTGAGTGGACACTGCAGCCAAGTGTGTGCGTGTGTGGGTTGGTTAATGCGGCTCATACACGTAATTGGCATTAAATTAAATGCCAGCCCCCAAGCCGCGCCCACAATAGCAGTCTGGTGTGAAAAAAATGAATGACCCGCCGCAGTCTGGCATTCGCCCCCGTCTCCTGGCAGGATATTTTTAGTTTATTCTTTTTTGGGCTGCCACACGGGCATACACACAGATATACAGAGATATATGTATATAAAAGGTACATATATATGCACATATATGGGAGGCTGTTGCATCTGCTGCTTATGATAATTGCCGGTTGCACTGCGGCACGTGACCCACCCCTTTTTATTTCTCTTTTTTCGGCTGTTTGTTTTGCACATATGTTTATCGGTATGTGTGCGCTGGATTTTTTTTGCCTCTTTTTTGGCCGTTCATTGACATTGTCAATGTCATTGTTGCCATTTGAGTAGTCGTCGTTGTTTTTTATTCCGCTCATTTTGTATTTTTTCTTTATTTTTTTTTCGCTCACTCGCTGGTTTTTTAATTTTTATTTTTGCGCTCTTTGCAGCGCATTTATATTTTCATTTTTTGTTTTATTTAATTGCAATTTGTTCTTTGTTGGCGCGTGCCACTTTTACAGGCGCGAATTTTAAGTTCTTTTTTTTCTCTTTTTTTTTTTGACACTTTTATGATGCTTACATTATGACGTCACAGCCGGGAGATGAGTGTGTGTGTGTGTGTGTATGGGGTGTCCCCAATGTTTTTATTTTGTCCTTTTGGGTTCGAAGCTGATGGCAGGTCGAAAATCAGCTGTTTGTCAGCCGGTTAATTGGCGTTTAATCGATGATTACTGCTCGATTTTCATCAGCTGCAATTTTTGGGGGAGTGTCCTTTCAATGGCGTTGGTATGGAATTTGATGTAATAATTGTATATATTTATTTACGATTTCATAGGACCAGAAAATAAATGATGCATCAAGTTTAAGATGATTGAAACTCAACAAAATCTTAATTTGGGTTTGGTTTTAATATTAATTGTTAATCATATTTCCTTATATTGTCAATATAATATTTAAAGACACACTCTTTTATCATTAACTATAAACCATTATGACTTCAGTTTTAATTACATGCTTTTCTTTATGGAGATAATTGCTCGCGAACTAACGGGGCTTTCAGTTCAGCAGAAAATTGTATTAATATTAATAACAGCTTAAATCAAAGCTCCAATCGATCGGAATGTTGAATTACATTCCTTGTGGCATGTTTAAAATTCTTGTAAAAGGATATTGCAATGGAGTAATAGCTGCTGGCTGAAGCTAATGTTTCGAGTGAACATTGGAAAATATTAACGAGGAAAGTTGATATTTAGTTTTAATATGGAAAAAATTGAACGGACCTCGAATTAAAATAGAAACTTCCATCACACTTCAAAAATTGTTGAATTTCATTTTTCATTTTAATGAATTTCTCGTTGTTGCCCCCGCCCCCGCCTCTGAAGCTGTTGACGTTGTGCGCTGTGGTTGTTGCTACAGGATGCCGCCGGGCGGCCGCACACACAAATTACCTTATTTAGCGCACACATAGCCGCATATAATATAATTTACTGTACATAGACCTTTTTTCCGCGTATATAAACTCGTGTTGGTGTGCGGTGGGCTTACATTACCGCCGTTACTTTTCGCTGGAGTTGTTGTTGCCGTTGTTATTGCCTTTGTTGTTGGCGTATATAATTTACTCATCTGGTTTTTGGGTTGGCGCTTTTTTCCACTGCGGCTATCTGTCCCAGTCCCAGTCCCAGACCCAGACCCATTTCCAGGAGCAGCTTGGCGTGCGCTTCGCTCTAACCTTTATCGTCCTGCGTTGTGTATTTGGGGGGCATTTTTAGGAGGGCTTTTGGGACCGGATGCACCCTACAGCAAAGTCCTGAAGCTATTGAATTTTATGGAAAATAATGGTAATATTTAGGGATAGTAATCCATATAATTTTGGAAAATAAGATTCATATTCACACAGATTGTTATTGGGAATAACATAAATTCCCATTCAAAATATTTATTTATATTATATAATTATTAGCTTTTTATGTGAGCTAACGAATTGAATATTTAAAGAACTTTACCCAGACATTAAGTAAAAATAAAATCCTTAAATCGAGCTTTTAACATTATTCGTTTGAGCTGCCACTTCTGGTAGGACTTTTCCGATTCGCTTCGCCTGTCAATGTGAAGTTTCCCCCAACTTTTTGCCTGTCGGCTTAAACTAAAAATGGTAAATTTTAAATTAACGACGCACGCACACATGGGCTCGACACTGACAGGCCTCTGAGAGCTGATGCGTGTGTGCGACCGTTTGCGGGCATTTTATATAATGTCCTCTGTAATTTGACGTTGCCATACGCAGTGTGCATTTAAAATGGAAATATATATCCCACCCACTCCTTTATGTATATATATATATATAGGACAGGGGAAGGGTAATCCGTGCGTGAGCCAAAGCTCCAACTTTTGTGTCCAAGTATCTGATGGATAGGAAAGGAGAGGTCGTTAATCAAAGGACTCTGGCACGCTTAGGGGTTAGGGACTGAGCCCAAAATCCTCACTGATGATCGGCAGCTGGTCTCGAGGATCCGCGGTTTCTGTTACCCAAAAGCAAAATAATTGCAGCACACAGCTGCTTTGTACTCTTCGCCAAATAAACCCAACCCTCTCGGCGAAAGCCAGGGGTAGAATGGGGTGGCGCAGGCTAAACAAACCCTTAAGCCGCCTCAGAGAAAAGGGGTAAGTTGCTTGGTCGGCCATTTTGGACTCGCATCGTTGCGGAAAAGGTGAAATCTCGGTTTTTACTTTAAATTCAATTCAATTTAATTTGCAAAAAGCGAGGCGAGGCCATTGACTGCGTGTCTGTGCAGATGCAACCGATTAAACTGGAAAAAATGAATCACATTTGCGCGCTTTTTCCAGCTGCCGAAAATCTGTTAGATACAAATTCAAAGAGCCGGCGAATCTGCGCCATCTTTGCTTTTTTCTGCAGCACAAAGAGCATTGTTTTTTTTTTTCAAATATTATGTGTCAAAGGGAACGAAAAGTAAGACTGAATTACTGATAATTTTCGTACTAGAGTAATAAGGTTTTGCTTTCAAATTAAATTACATAATTAAATAGAGCTTCAAAAACATTAAAAATAATGTTTATGTTGTCTTTGTAGAATATCCTGGCTAATGCTGTCGCTTGTCAGTCTCATTTGATGTCATTTCCCATTTTAATTTCCCATTTACCCGGCTTTGGCAGCGGAGTCCATCGGTATCTCACAAGGCGAAGCCGATTACCTGTTTGAGATACTGATGGAGCAGCCGTGATAATGGTGACAATGTGAGCCGGCACAAACAAGGAAAACTTATTAATGTAATTAATTAAAACAAACAGCTTCAATTGAAACGCGACAACGCGGATGGCCGAGTGGGCGTGGCGATGGGCGGTTCGGCAATTAAAGGAGGATGATGCTGCCCTTGTCCCGCGTCTGCAGGCGACACACATCAAAAGCAGCAACAACACACACGCACAGATATACCCTGCCAAACACAAAGGATGTGGGCAGTGCTGTCAGGTCCTCAGAGGAAAGACTGCGAGCAGAAATTAAAAAGCTAAAAACAAAATAATCCTTATCAACACAGTTCTTGCATAAGTTCACTGGGTTAAATGATATTAAAAAAAAGAACTTAAATACATTATTTTGTAGAAAGTCGGGACTACTTATATTTTAATAAAAGTTTACTAAAGCAACTGAAGGGAAGACATTAATTGTGGAGAAGATTTTTTATACTTAATAATTTAAATGCTAAGGAAAACTTCGCCAGACTTGCTTTATTATTAAAATTACAATATAAAAACATTAATAAGTATTTTTAAAATTGAAAATCCTTAAAAGCCAGATTTGACGGGAAAAATCGCCGAACTCGCTGCACAGGATGTGGGTGAGTGGCTGGCTAGGATGCTTGGTCTTCACACCACGCGTTCGAAATTTAAATCATAAATCATGAGCTTTTCCTTCTCGGCATTTTTCATGCTTCCCCCCCCCCCCCTGCACACGACCCATACTTTCTCCTCCCACTTCCTTTCCCGATTTTCTCTCTGTGTTCCTTTTTTTTATGTTCTGTCTCTTGTTCGCTCGTTCGCTGGCTGCATTTTGTTTTTCGCATTTTTCTTTCGCCGCCAGGACTCTGGGGCGCTTTTTAGTACGCATAAAAAGAGAAAAAAGAGCCGCCATTTTGTTTTTTCCATTTATTTTCTCATTTTCGCTCGTTTCACTCGCATATAGAAAATAAAATGCCGCAACATACAAAAGGCAGCAGCAGCAACAACAACAGCGCCGGGGAAAATCGAAATTGCTGCATACAGAAAATGCGATGGATCCCCTGGCTCATTTATTTTGCAACCCCTCTCGCCAAAAGCCACCCCCTCCCATCAGCGACACCAGCCCCTGTCCGACCTTAAGCTCTATTTGGGCATTAAGGGTTTGCGCTTGGGTCCTTCGCGAAGGGTTTTCGGTTGTCTGCTCCTTGTTTATCCGTTTTTGCCGTTCGCTTTGGGCAAGCGCTCAAAGACCCTAAATTATTCACGCTCCCCAGCCTCCTGATCCCCCTCCATTCTTCCCTCTTCAGGATGTTGGGGTTTTTTTTGGGGGGGGTCTGACATGCGAAATTTCGTAATTCAAAATTAACATTTAAGGATGACTTGGAGTTGGCAGGCATTCTCCTCGCCGTTTCCCTTGGCGCTTTCGGTGTCGTGAGGCGTGGAGGAAATCGGCGAAAGGATGCGAAATGTGTACACAAAATTAACGAAAAAAGAGAAAAAGCAGCGTGTGCACAACAAAAAGGAAAAAAGAGTACAGTTGCGACAAAAAGCGATTTTTACTTTGCGTTCGCTGCGAATTTACGCATTTGGAGGTTGTTTGCTGAGGTTTCTCTCGGTCCGCTGGCCAAGTATTGGTTTTTGAAAAAGTGCATGATTCCGAACTAATAAAATATACATTTTTAAACAAGACAAGCCCTTTATTAGTCAAATTGTCTTTTTATATAATGTGGAGCCAGCATAATTATTTGCAAAAAACTATGTTCTTGGAGAATTATTTCTTTAAAAAAAATAAGAAAATAGCTCTAAAGCTGCATATATATTTTCAAAATTTCATAAGAGTATGGCTAACGTATGCTATTCTTAAATTTTGATTTGTAAAAAAATTTATCATGCAAATATGGATAAATAATGAATTTCTTAAGACTTTAAAATCAGTACTCTGATTTATTAAGCAAATAATAACAGATACAGTAAAATTTTTACATTTCTTGCTTAGTTATGTTCGATTTTTAATTCAATGCCCTGACACTTTGGCAAGAGTATACAAATTTCGGCTTCCCGTAGTTACTTTCCTTGCTTGTTTATACATTTTATATAAAGCAATGCAAATGGGAAACATTTTAAGTTATATTAAAATATTTAACTCATTTTGTAAAAATTATATTAGACAGATAATACAAACGAAAAGACTAAATTGCATTAATTTTAGGTTGGAAAACCTGTTTTTTATGATCAATTTTATGATGAGCTTTATGGAATAATTTTAATTATGATTTATATGATTATTTTGGGTCAAATCAAAGTTTAAAAATGTCATAACTAAGTCGGAAATGACTCCTTCAATACTTTTCCAGCCTCTGACTGAAATTATAATACCATGAAAGGGTATACAAATATTGAAAACTGATTGGAGAGATAAGATCGAAATCTTCTTTTTCTTCTCTAATTAAAAAAAATCAGGAATATAATTTTTAAATTTTATGTTAAAAGCTAAAAGACCCAGTATAATGTTAGGAGTGATGAATAAATTAAATAATGGATAGGGGCAGCTTGATAGGGAATTCGTAGATGAGGACACAGTGTAACACAACATTGAAAAAACCAGATCTTTAAGTTCTGGCTATGATCCAATATTATTTTCATTATATGATTTTAATTTGGATCGAACATGTTTCCTCGAAATCTTCACATCATTAGCATTTTCTTTTTCAAATTGAATGTAATGTAAGATAATAATTAGTATTGTTTTCCATTAAATATGTTAGGTATCTATAAAAATTAAATGCATACACTTAAAATCTCATCTTTAGAAAATTTAATTTCCTTTCAAAATACTTCTTGCTCTCTCTCTCGTTTTAAGATATTTATTTTGTCTGCGCCTTTCTTGTGGCCAGGATGCAAACAATTTACACAATCTGAAATTGCAGTGTCTTCATTCCACCAACTTCCACCTGCCACCCACTAAACGCATTCTGAGAGAATCTCCTGCAGAGGAGAGCGAGTCCTGCGAGAGCGAGACAGCCGAAGCGAGAGAGAGAGAGTGAGCGCAGAATGACTGAAGGAGCAGAAGAGTTTGAATAAAATAAAATCAAATAATAAGCAAGAGGCAAGAAACGCAAGGCGGCCTCTCCATTTCGACCACATTCTGCCACCCAACACCCAACCCCCTTCGGGTTGCACACACACACACGCACACACCCACACAGGACTCGGCTTCGTGTAGAAAAACGTGGCAAAAAGTCCCAGAACCACCCACCTGCTGCCCCCAATTTTTGCTTTTTTCGCTGGGGAAATTTTTTGTCTTTTTTTAAGCTCCACCTACTTGCCGCTCTCCCATTGGCTGCTGCTTCCACCGACTGCGGAAAATCCAGAGCCGGCAGCAGCAGCTGCAGCAGCATCGGCAGCAACAAAAACTGGCTAAAAGGGGGAAAAAAGGCTAACTCGGCACACACAAAAACCCAGGGCACACACACACACAGTCTCACATGGCGGATATTTCCTTTTCTGCTGCCTTTGATTCTCTGTTGTTTGCTTTTTCACATTTTATTTTTAACATTTATATTTTGCGTGCGTGTTTTATGAAAAGGCTTCAAAGACAAGGAGAGAGGGGATATGGGGGAGAGGGAGACAGCAAGGATATATTTTATAGTTAACAGCATTATGAAAAAAAAAACGATTTCCCCTCGTTGTGCATTTCCTTCACCCGACTAGACGCGTCTGTGGCGAGGCTTCTCGATTCTCCCCTTCTATGTCATGCACATGAAAATATAGGATAATATAATCACTGAGTTATCCATAAATAGCGAAGAATAACCGCGAATATTTATTTAGAATTAATTTAAAATATGAAATTATATATTAAAAATATTTATTTTTCTGGAAAGTTATTTTTCTGCGTGTAGGGCCCTATTCCTTTTTGCATGGCCCAACTTTAGCCGCTTGGTCACGTTGCACTCGCATCCTGGCATCCGATCTCTGCTAGCCGGCAGTGGTTGAGTGTTTAGTAAGTGGTTTAGTAAACACATTTAGTTATTTGCCATGCGGCGACCCGGCAAACAAAGGGAAGCCCCAATGGGACAGGCTGGGAGGAGAGGGACTGAACTAACGCTAGGCCTCCTGCACGCACTGAAGGACATCGAGTGGAGCACTTAATGACACTTAGTGATACTCAATTATCACTGCGGCTCCTTGCTCAATTACTTGACGAGGCCTCCATTCAGCGGCTCCTGGGAGTGAGCCCCAAATACCCACACCGTCCTCCTCCTAAGCTGCCGACCAGTGCAAATGTAATCAGAAAGTTGAGCGTATCCCTTCCTGGCGCCACCCCTCGGTTCTCTACGACTACTGCAGTTTTTGGCCAACTTTTATTAGCTTTCCCGCTAATTGCTTCTAATTTAATTAAATTTAAAAACTTTTGCGCGCTTTTAGTTGGAAAATATTGTTCATGCGGGGTTTTCTGAGGGGGGCTCTCGGGAAATCGCAGGGTGCGATATGGCTGCTTCCCGCTGAGCAGGCGAATTTTCGACACATCGGTTTGAGTCCGTGTGTCGCATAATAGTTTAGCTATAAATTTTATGCGTCTGCTTGCATTTTGCAGTAAAATATTTTATAATTAAATATTTGTTTAATTAGTGCGAGTGGCCGCCGAACCAGCCAGCGTATTTTCGAGTTCGTTTCGTTACGGGCGGCTGCGGTTCCCAAAAACTGTCCATTTAATAAGTGGCCAGCATTAAATTATTTGCGCTTGCCAAAAAGGGTTGGTCAGGCCAAATTTAATTTGGGCTGGGGACTGACCACTGTTATTTTTGGAATTTTAATAACGTAATAATAACAATAACTCAAGAAGCTGATAGTTGGTTCTCGGGAAACCTCCTGATGCAAATTAATTCAATCAGCATTTCAATATTGTCTTCACTTAAAGAAACAAATGTAAATGAATTGTTTGCTTGTTTTGGCAAGGACAATGGTCTTCTTATTCGAGGAAATCACAATTAAGTATTCTGGCTGAATTTCGAGTGAATTTACACAACTGTTGGCAGTTGAAAATTAAATATTTATGTTGAAAAATTGAGCCATTGAGCTCTTAAGAAATGTATTTCTTAATTTATTTATTTTTAGCAAAGTTAAAGCGTATCCCTATCCTCTCGTATTTCCAGGATGTAATTTCCTTTTGAAATATATACAAAGAAAATTTTAATAAATAATCTCAAGTGTGAGATTTTCCAATTACCAAGCGAGATAAATGTGTTAAGCTTATTGAACGGACCTCTGCTGATGTATTCATTATTTCGGACTATTTGTTATTGTCGATGATTTAACAGGCTTCAGTTTCTTAGCAGCAAAACGGGAGGATGAGCTCTGCCAGAGGATAATTAATAAGCGCATCCCTCCTCCATCCTTTCGCATTAACTTTCAGCCATTTATCAGCTGTTGTCTGACCCTGGCCATATATCAGCCGGAGATGTGGAAAATACGCTAGAAACCATTTTGGAGGCAAAACAAATTGTTGAAAAACAGAATAGCTGTGCAATAAGTAAAATTAATGAGCCAAAATGTAATTTTATAAATTGTGAAAAGCTTCCGGCACATCCTGGCCTGCCATTTTACATGTCTAAAATGGGAAATGGAAAACAACTTGTGACAAGGCGGCAAAAGTGGAGAGAAACGAAATTATAGAAGCCATTTTGCGAAGGGGTCTTCCTCTGGGTGTGAAGAGGACGAGGCGAGGAAAAGCCGGGAAAAGCATTCGGCAAGGGTGAAAGTGGATTTACTTTCGTCTACGTGACACGACGAGTCCTTGTCCCCTTTTGCGGTTGCTGCTCATGTCGCTGATGAGTCCTGTCCTGTCCGGACAGGACAACACCATTCCCCCTGCCCGCGTCCTATCCATCCTTCCTCAAGCAGGAGTCACGCATCGCGTGGGACGTCTGCGAGCAGATTAACGTACACATACCGAGGAGTGGGATTCCCCAGGAGCAGGACTGCACCCCTTGCGGCCTGGCCACGTCCTTGCTGTCAATGGCAGCCGGAGCTGGAGCAGGAGCTGAAGCTCGAACATGGCGGCCATGATTTTCGAAATTAATTCAACTTGATTTTGCTTTCTTCCTTTTTGTTTTGCTCCCTCACTTCGTTGGTCCTTCTGTTTGCCGGTCGTCCCTTTTTCGGGGAGGGCGGGCGTGGGGCTCGCGTTCGGGCTGGGTGCTCGGGCACCGCAGACAAGAAATTAAAATTCATTTCAAAGGCCAAGCAGGGAGAAAGGTTTGGCCGAGCATTTAAGGCGCAAGCCTAAAAGTATGCAAGGGCCATGGAGATAACCAACCCTCATAAGGCAAACAACCCTTCTTCGGGGTTGCTTTTTATTTTCCGTTCTGCATTTGTTGTTTGCTGGGTTTTCCACAATGGCTGCCATGTTTCCTTTTCCTTTTGTTGGAAACCAAAAAGTTTTCTATTGTTTTTCAGCTGTCATGATGAACTTTTGCCTTTGTTGTCGCATACTTTTGGCAACAAATTTCCGTAACCCCATGACCCTCTTCACCCCATCGCGCATCGACTGCACATATTTTATTCTGCTCGACTTAATGCGGGGCCGATTGTCATTGCTTTGTTCTTGTTGCGTGTCTGCCAGCTGTCGTCTTTATGGCACAGATCCATTAATATTCCTCCATATATGCATACGCCTCAGGTGCGGGCTGTCTTTGTCCCTGATTTTTTCGTATTTTCTGTATGTTTTGTTGTTTTTTTTTTGGCCTTGCTGTCATTGTTTGAGATGCTGCCATAGGAACTTGCGAGAATTGAGCCGTAAGCTGTTCAATTGCCGAGTCGAGTCGAGTCGAGAGAGGAAATTTGTAACAAATCATGGCAGTTGCCTTGGCCCAAAGGAATGCCATGCCACAAAGTCCTGTTTTCTAAAGTTTACTTGGAGAAATTTCAGATCTAATATCTTTTTTCAGCACGATTGGTTCTTCATACAATTACAGAGATCAGTTGATAGTGAAGGTATTAAATTATCATAAATTATCATAAAAAAAATGTTGAAGCAAGGAATATATATATAAATACATATTTTAAGAAATGCTTCCCATTGGCATTTTACTCTGGTGTTTAAGTAATATTTTAAAGACCATCAAAAGATGATCTATAAGATCATCTTATAATTTTATGAAAACCGATGGTATGTAACCCTGCATTAACTTGCAAACTGTAGTACATTTTTATTTTATAAATGAACTAACTTACATATGACTTTCTGATCTTAGTCCCTATTAAATAAGAATTTGAAAATCTGAGTAAAATGATTTTGATTGCAATAAAGTTATAGCTTGCAACCTTAAGTATATTTGCTTTTATTTAAAAATTATATAATTTTGAAACTTTAAAGACTTTCGTAGAAAATTTCTTATGGTGTAGATTTCTCTGTTTTTGCGAAATTTGTTATGCCGTTTCATTTTATTTGCATGTCTCCCCATTTTATGTGCACAAGTTTTTAACCCTGGCGAGTCATAAAATTAAAACCAACGCCGTCTCTTAGGGTGCGACTGTGGTCCTGGTCCTGGTTCCGTTCCTGTTCCCGTTTCTGATTCTGTTTCTGCTCCTGCCAGATTGCCTTTGAAAGCAGACCCACCTCTCCCAGCCGCAGGGATCGGCTGGCTTCACCTGACCAGTCCCCCATCTCATTCCTTTGTGATTCCACCATCCACGGCGCTGTCTCCAGCTGAAATCTGAATGCAAGCCTAACGACCTGGCATTGTCGTTGATAAGGTCCAAAAATGCTTGTCTACCAACTTTTTTTTTACGTCGGTTCTTTGCTGGGTGAGTTTGGTTGGAAGTGGCTAATGTTTATGCAAAAGGAAGTCAGAAGGTTCTGGCAGGAGGAGAACTGGGACTCACTCAGGCGAATGTGCTTGGAATCCTGTTGAGACCTCACCTGAAGGCTATAAGTACCTTTAAAGGTTGGCTTTAAGATAAATTGAATAATTGAATTTCAGCAAATTCATTTCAGCTTTGGAAAACATTTGTAGACTAAGAGAATGATAGTATCTTCGAATTATTTTTAGTTACCACTGAAACTGAGTTCTGATGCCATAATTCATTGAAAATGCATTCCAATGGATAGTATTAATGATAAATATATATTTTTTTATTTTTAACCTGACCTTTTACTATAAATAAACAGAAATATACAACTTTAAAAACCTCCCCAGCTAAGAATTCCTAAAATTCAAAGAAATTTAACTTGCGAAATTAAAAGCTGGAACTGTCCTCATTTAAATCTCTCAAAAGTTGTCCTCCCTCAAGTCATATCCTAATTTGCATATTCAACTTGAGGACGAAAGCTCGTCGCAAAGCTTTTTGATTTGAAATTTTAGAAAGCGTTCCATTTGCACCCCTTTTTCCCAGCCGGGGGGTTGGTTCGTGATGCAAGCATTCTGCAATAGATGGCGCCGCTTTCATCGGTTGATAAGGAGTCCTTATTAAGGACGAACTTATGATAATAACTTGGAAATAATACCAACCTGTAATATGGTAGTTTGGGAGATCATTCAGTCAGCTGCAGTTGGTCCTTCGTTGTTAGTCGTTTCAGTTAGCGCAAATATCAAAAAGCGTAAATCAAAATTGGCAATAAAATCAAAGCATTTTTATTCAAGTTACGAATTTAATAATATCAATAATAATAATAATTAGCAGACTATATCTAAAAGCCATTCAAACTACAAACAAATATTGAATTACAACTGGAATTACTAAAGCGTTTCTTAATAACTAATGCGGTTAGTGGGCATCTATTGAGGCTCGAGCTAAATGCAATTTTCTGGCCAAGTCCTTCGGGGAATCTGCAAAGATAAAGAGAGAGAGAGAAAGGTTAAGCATTTTGTTTCTGTTCTTGCAACATCGGAGACAAAAAAGCCACAGGAGACGACCCGGAATGGACATCTCCGCTTTCCTTTCCGTGCGCTCCAACGGGAAAGTTTACAACAAATTAAACTTGCTTGTGGGCAGTAAAGCAACGGCAACAACATTGGCAACATGGCAAAGTTTTCACTTCAGCGAAAAGTTTTAATAGAAAATTTTAGTTAATAGTTTTTAACTTTGCCGCTGCGGTGGATTTGATAAGGGACCTCCGTACAGCACACAACACATGTAGAACTTTTTAGGAAACGACCGCACCAACAAAGGAGGCGGTCAAGTGGGATGCTAGGGGCTGGGCGTTGGAGGTTGGGGGTTGGGGGATAATGGGGCACAGCTCCTGCTCGGATCTGCTGGCCAGCGTCTGTCTAATTAATTAAATTCGCTTTTGCGAGGACATCGCCTCGTCCAGCGAATTCCGTCTAAGCAGCAAGATAAGCAAAAAGTCCCAGCTCTCTAGGGGTTGTTAGAAGGATTATTTTCCCCAAACTTTAGAATCAGTCATTCTAGTTTTTTAATTGAGGCCCAAGTTGGGCAAAACACAAATAAGATCCTTAGTGTTATTAACAAACATTTTTAATTATTTCCTAATACTTAAATATAAAATAAAATAGGCTTGATATCTCAAAAATTATCCTAAGAAATTCTGATCTATACGAGAAAACGGTCTCTGTAGTTTTTAATAAAAAGTATTCTACAATTCTGAGGTATTCCTGAGTCGAACTAAACTCATCCAGCTGCCTGCTTGCTAATTTCCTGTTTGCTGATAAATAATGCGCCACATATACATGTAAGGCTGGACATAGAAAGGAGTTAGAACTGCGCTGTCCACCCTCTGGCGTTATGTAACTTTAGAGCACCTAAAATATTAAAAACACCCCCAGAAATCCCAATCCCCCGTGGGGCGTCGGTGTGGTGTGGGGTTTCCTGAGTGACTGGAGGAGCGGCGGTGCTGCAGATAAGGCGTAGCTGGAGCCCGTTGGCTTAGCCCAGGATGCGCAGGACACGTTGGCAAAGAGCTTAAAATGTGGCCCCAAAATAACTTTGACTGACCTCCCACACACAGCCGTACCCCGCTCACCCAAGCCCAACCCCAAGCAGAAACACACAAGCCCACAGCCCACATATCCTCTCGCTCCTAGGATTTAGTATGCCACGCCCTACGCCCCATGCCCTACTCCCCATAAACCATATCCATACTCCCCACGTTTTAACTGCTTGGGGCATACATCAAAACTTTGGCTTACGCTTAGGATTTATTTATTTTTCATATTTACCGAGGGCCAACACGGACGCACACGCGCCGCAAATGAGGGGGTTTCAGGAGGCGAAAAGGGGCGGAAAAGGGTCTTTGGAGGGGCAGACAAGGATCTCAAGGATTTGCACCTTGTGCGGGGGTGTACACTGAAAATAACGGAGTAAATGAAACCAGAGAAAATAAATTAAAGTAGTAAATACCTAAACTAGCCTCAAATAAATATATTAACACTATTAACCATTATGTATTTCTGTGAACAATGGATTAGCTCCTAGAAATGCGTTGTTTTTCTATATAATTATATGATACAGAAATCGCCATGGACTTAAAGTTACAAAATAAATGGTAGATGCCATTGGCTGACTTTTACAATTATTTCCATTTTTGCTTCCCTAATAAAATTATATATAATATATTAATTTAATTTACCTATTTTGTTCTCTGTGCACCTACATCTAATTCGGGTTTGGCCGCCAGGCGCCACTGGCCGTAAAAAGGAAGCTGTAGCAAGGGGCGTGGCAGGTGTCCCTTTTCCGCTTTGTGTGGGCGTGGGTTTTAATGACTACGTGACCAGCTCCCTGGCGGCGTGTCCGGCGCTGCTTGGAGCGGCTTACGTGGCGTATGCGCGTTATCTGCAGGACGACATCTTCTGGCGCGGACTCCCTCAGATTTTATGTATTCGAAGCTATTAAGAAATGACATTAAAATGCGAGCACTGCCCCCGGGCCAGCCCTCGCATAACCCCCGCCGCCCCTTTTGGATCCCTCCGCTCGTTTTGTATTTAAATGCGCCATTTGCATATTTATTAGAAGGACTCTCGACTCGACTCGACTCGGGTTTTATTTTTGGTTGGGTTCTTTTTTCGTTGGAAATCTCTTGGACGGTGCGTGGTTGGAAATTATTAAAATAAGACAGCGCTACATAATTATTTTCCACCCTGCCTCCAACCCACGGTGGACTCGGCATTTATGAAAGGCAAACAAAAGTTAATTTAGACGCTGCTTACATTTTACAAGCAATTTACCCGCCACCCAACTTGAGTTGCCCCGCATTCCCACTCCTAGCCAGCCATTGATGTCGCCTTTTGCCTGAACTCATCCCCGATTCCGTGATGGCTTTGTGCCGAGTACTTTTCATCCTTTTCACAAACAAATTTGCACTTCCACGCATTCATTAATTTGCTTATTAAGGCCCGAGTGGCGGAATGGGCACCGCTGTCCACATAGATTTGGTGCCTGCCAGAAAACCTAGCCAGATATGTCCTTTAAGCTCGCGTCCAAATTCAAGCGAAGTGGAGCCAAGCGAACTGAAAACTGAAAACTTATGCCAAGTGCCATAATAAATGCATATGACAGCATTTCCTTTTGCCTGACAAGAAGAACTTTCCTCGTCTCCCGCAGCCCCCCTCCGGACAAGTCGTATATATAGTAATTGTGTAGTCAGGACTGCTGTACTTGCGGTAACTGCAGTTGGACATGTCAAGACCAAAAGCGGGAAAGATGTTCCCCGAATCCATTTCGCCAAGTAGTACTTGAAACTTTTAAAATGCTTAAATGTGACTATACAATAAATTAATCATTATATCAATATAAATTGTATTGAATTAATTGAAACATTATTTAAGCATTTCATAAAACAATAGTGAAAATTGGAAAGCCTTCTAGTTATTCTATCTATATACTATAGACATTCCATTCTACAGGATAACTCTCATTAAATCTTTTGAATTACTAAATATCTTTTTCGTATAGTTTGAGACCGAATCGGGAACTCAAAATATATTTTACTTATATACATGTTTCACCAAGTAAATGGAAGCCACTGCCAGGGCAGTTGAAACTAAAGCGGCAGGGAAACTTACGCCGAGTTAGAGGGCTGAAGCTGGCGGAGATGGGGTGTCCTGCGAAGGGGGTCTGGAGAAAAGACGAGGACGAGGACAGGGACAGTCGCAGGCATGCAGCAATTACAAAGCCAAGGGTTGTGGCTGGGAACGAAAGTCGGGGGCGGGCACGTAGAGACTTGCGAATATAAAATTGCACAATTTAAAAAGCAGACAAAAGACGGAGTGGGCAAGAGGAGAAGGGGTAGTTGCCGTACGTGCAAGGAACAAGCAGTAAAATGTCCTCGTGTGAGTAGCTGGGTTTGTAATGGTGTCCTGTGCGCCATTTACATTTCACATTTCTAGTTTTCAGTTCAGTTGAGTCATTATTTTATTGCCAAGATACGAGCGGGGGAGTCTGTGTCTCCTTCACTCGCCTCAATTCTCCCATTTGCTCGTCCCTTCTATCCTGCGACGCAGGACGAAAGGGAAGCAGCAACGTCTAGTACCAAGTACACTTTTGCTTTTCCCCCGGATCACGGCAAAGTGGAAGGAGAGTGGAAGAATGAGCGTTGTCTCGCCTCTTCTGTAGGTGGCTCCTTTCGTTTTCGTCCTTTTTGGACATTGCTGCGGTCTTGTCCTTCCCCCCATGCGAATGTGTGTGCGTGCGTGTGTGTGTTATTAGATTGTTTCAGCTGAAATGTTATTAGAGAATTTTGAATTCAAACTCAAATGACTTCATACTTCCTGCCCATTTCCATTGGCATTTTCTGCACAGGACGTGCACTTCCTTTGTGCACTTGTGCATTGGTCTGCGTGTGCGTCCCTGGGTGTTGGTGTGGCTCTGTCTTTTGCATAATATCATGGATTCTGTAGATGCCTTCTCGACCATTAAACGTGAAATGTTTGGAGTGCAATTTGCGTTCGCTGTAGCACGTTGGCGCAGTTTTTGAAAGAGGCGAAAGGGGCGCACTCAGGCACTGCAGATGGGGGTGAAGATAATCACAGGGGTTGATTTTTCGACCTGGCAAGGTAGTTAACTCGAAGGACTTTCAAAGAAACTGCAAGGGATGCAAAGCATTGTATGTAAAGGGGTCAAAACTTCGATATACTTGTAAGTTGAATAATCCAAGGATATAAGCAGCTTATATGCTTATCGCTTTAATCTGATTATTTTACAACATGTTTAGCCTAAGAGAATTTATTTTTTAGGGATTTCGATAAGTTCAATATAATATTTAAGAAAAAGGAGCAATATAGCTTTCGTAAAGTCAGCAATTTATCAAAAATTATCCACAATATTAGGTTTTAATACCAAACCAGCCTTTTTTTAAAGAATTTTCATTTAAAATGAAATGTTTAAAATGCTCGGTTTAAATACCGAATTTCTTAAAAACTCTTGACATATCCTTCATACCATTTCAAATTTTGTAGTAACAATTCAGCCATATTTAAAAATGTTAACAAAATACAATTTCAAAAGAACTAAGAACTTCCTTTGTAACAAACTATGCGGAGAATCGTTTTACATTTCGAAGCAATCAATTTACAATTTGATTGCCGTCATATATATATGTATATTTGAAATAAGTACATAAGTACTATGTATATGTGAGATTCTGTCCGATTCTGACCTCGATGCATTATGCGATTCCGCAAAGAGAAGCCCCAAACCAGCCGTCCGTCCAAGTTTGCAGGGTCGGAGAGGCCCGAAAAAGGGATCAGGGGAAATTTCAAATATTCCTTGCTACGTTTGCGGCAAAGAAAAGTTTCAATAAAATCCAAGCACACAGGCCAGCTTAGTCGGGGGTGTCCCAGTCCTATCCCCAGGCCCAGACCCGGCTCTGTGCTGGCCATGGCCAATGGACAACACCCACAGTAACCGCAGTCGTAACATGGTCAGGGGGTTGAGCCCTAATGGACGGAGTGGGCGGGTGGCAACCTGCAGCGTTTGCAAACTATCTCAACAGAGTTTGGGTTCAGTTGAGGAACTGCGGTAAAGTTGCTAACGTAATCATACAAACCTTGCTCTGGTTAGATGGCCATTGTGAGTTGATAGCTTCTTTCTCTCTCCTTTTCGCCCGGCTCCTGCTTTGCCCCTGCCTCTGCCTCTGCCCTGGGTCCTTCTCTTTCTGGACGCCAGCAGACAAAAGACGACTTTTGTGCAGTTGCCGGCATAAGATGGAGGACATGCGGCGGTCGGTAGCAGGAGCGGGGTGCTTTTATATTCAAATAAAATGAAATTACATTGTTTTCAGCTGGCAAACAATTTGAATAGAATTTTAACTTTTTACTATTATTTTATTTCAATGCACACAAAGGCAGGAGGCCAGTAAGGACATCCAAGGACCACAAGATGTTGCCGGGAACGGGTTGAAGCCAGCTGCTTCTCCGGACCCCAGTTCGGGCTTTTGCCAAATGGCTGGCGAGTCCGTTCTGTTTGGATATTTCTTAATTAGAAAGATTTTCGGCCAAGGGTTGTTCGACAGTTCGCCCTCGCTCCCTTGTGGACTCTTTCTTGGACGTCATTAATTTCTCCTGGATATTTATGTGGCCCCTGGGCAGTCTGGCCTCCAGTCCACCTCCAATAACCTCTAATTCGACGACCCTTTTTGACATTTTAGGACGGGCTGTTGAGGGTACGCTCTGGAAACGTGACATCCACGTCCTCTTGGGATAATTTATCGTTCGGAGATTTGCGAATCTCTCAGTTTTATGAAATTGTTCCGGTCAATTAAATGTGGAAATTCAAAAATGACGGCCTCTTGCCGCTTAAAGCTTTAAACTGCGAGTTAGAATCTGCCGGCCAGCCCCCTTGTAATCCATGCCAATCCATCTGCTGGGAAAATGGGCGGTCTGCTGGCTGGCCAACAACGGTCCCGAATGCATTTTCCCCAAACGAAATTTCCAGGCTTTCAAATTGCAAAATGCAGAAATTTTTGCCATCCTATTTTCAGATGCGATGGCTAAAAAATTTGCATTTTTGCCCAAGCGGACTGGCCCAAATGAATGCACATACACGAACATAGATGCACTCGGAAAAAATACCAGCACACACACACACACACTGGTGGTGTTCATGGGTGTTCCAGGGGGAGCAGAGGGGCATTTGCGAATATGCAAGGCCCGGCTCTTTGCCTTTGTTGCATTTTTGCCTAGATTGCAATTTTTTGCAGCCCAATTGAAACTGCAAAAAGCCCAAACTCGAACCCGAACCCGAGCCCGGATCCCGAAACCAGACAGAGCACTAAAAATATTGTACATCCAACGTGCGAATCCAGCATCCATGTGTCGCTTTTCGAGTGGACCCCTCATTGGAGAATATTAGAAAACAGGAGTTTCAGTGCAACTTCTGTAATGGAAATGCATAAAAACTTATATACTGTATAAACATTTATAGCAGATATTGAAGCTTAAATTTACAAATGGAAAATTGAGTATTCATTTAAAAACGCGTCTGAGAAAGACATCCTAGCAAATAAAGGTAAGGTCCAAGGTTCACCCTAGCCTGATATGTGTGTGTCCTGAGCTCCGGGCTTCATCATCTGGACGAGCCAATGCATTTGTCGGGACAGAGCCAGAGCCAGAGCCCGAGTCCGAGCAGACAGATCCGGAGTCATAGCAGCCGGAGTGGAGTCGGAGCCAAAGCCGGAGCCTAAAATGCAGTTTTGGGAATGCAGCGGGTGCAACCGAGAATGGAAAGGGTGTTGTGCGGGCGACGGAAAGGAGGGGCAGGGCAGAAGGAGCTGTGGAAAAAATTTTGAAATTGCATTTCAAATGAATAGGCGGGTGAGGAGGAGGTGGTGGTGGTGGCTCCTGTACCCCGGAACGTGCACACAGAGGAGCTGGGCTCCATTCTGGTAGGCTCGCTTTGGTCCTGGCCCCCGAAAAAGGACTATTGAACCGCCGGATGCTGTGACGATAGATGACCCAACTGCCTCTGGCTGTGTGAGTGACACGCATGGCTGCCGGAGCATATCGGAGGAACTTCCTCTCCCAGTCTCCCCAAAGCCCCCTTTCTCTGCCCAGCCTGCCATTTTGATGCAAATGCAACTCGGAGTCATGTTTGTTGCTTTTAGCTCCCCAAGATCCCAAAAAACGGGCCTACATTGCATGGGGACTTGCTCCGAAGACTAAATGCTATGCAAATGACTTTGCTCAGATTTCTCCTAAAGGAATTGTTGCTGCACTTCGTCCTGTGGTCATCGATTGGTTGCTATTAAGTATTCGACTTTGGTCAAAAGTGTAGGCCCTGCAACGAAATCTGGTTGTATTTTATGGACACATTTTAATTTCGAAAAGACTGCAGTGTCGTTCGAGTTTTTAGAAAAACAAAATCCGGAAGGATTTTCATTTGCTATCACATTGCAGTCTGAAATTGTAGGAAAATGTTTGTTTGAGAAACAATAATTATAGGTGATTAGCCTTTGATTTGACGTGGTAGGTAAAGATCTTACCAAAGAGGAGTAATTTACAGAAATGGGAAAGCAATTATGTAAGTGTCAGGAAATAGGCAGTAAAACTTGAAGAATCGGAAAATGAAGGAAAAATCCAAGCTTTTAGTTGATTCTATATCATCAGTACTCTTGAATTTTCAATGCTTAAATTCACATAAAATTATTATAATTATTTGTTTTTAAATTTAATTTCTTTAAATTAGTAGGCAAGAGACCAAAGGAAAAGCTCAATCTATATTCCAGATAATTATTTAAATTATCCTCTATCCCCACGCTTTTTTTTGTTGTTGTTCCTTTGTTTTGTTTTGCATTGTTTTCTTTTTTTTCGGTGGCTTTATTTGGATACCGTTTTCAATTGTTTCGTCATTGCGGGGTTTTCCCATTTCCGTCTCTGTTTTCCCTTTCTGTTTTCGTTACCTTTTTCGCGGCTGTTTGTTTTGAGTGAAAAGTTTCCAGTGGACGGGATCCACAGAGCAGCCCGCATCCCCATCCGCACATCCATCCATTTCTATTAGTTATTTGTTTTCTGAACGTTTTTGTAATTATTTGCCCGCCTGCCGCATGCTAAATTGCCTGAGTAAATATTTGACAGTTTTGCATTTGGCCAAAGCGAATCGCCAGACCAAATGCACTGCCTAATGACACTGAATTCCGGGCTGCAAGGAGGAGGATCCCTCCGTGTTTACCTTGCCTTTAGTTCGATTAACCACACCCAGGTCCGGAGCCGGTGTCGGAGTCGTAATTTGGGGGCCATTCAAGGCGGGGGTCAATCAATGACAATCGATATTTGAAGGGTCTAAGCTCTCGCAACTATTTCAATTTGCATTCCAATTAAAACTTAGAACTTACCCAGCGTCGTCCGTTCGGAAAATCTGCAAACAGAGGAGAACGGACGAATATTCCATTAAAATAATTGAATAAGTTGCAGCTGCCCCACAAGAGCGGAGTGATAAAATATGGCTTAAGTAAATCCCCCAGCGGAGGAGGGCGGGGAGCCATGGCTAAAATCATATTCAAACAACTTTTGTTTTGTTGCAGTTTTGATTGAGTGAGCATAATGGAAAATTTGCCATGCGAGTTCCTGCCACTCTGCCTTCCTGCCATCGCAGCTGTCTCAGCGGAGAGTGCATTCAGTCAGATTAGGATGCCCATGCTCATACTCCCCCGGCAGAAAGGATGTTCCATGGTCCATGGTGCCCCCCATCGAGCAATTGCCTTCACTAGGATCCGCTGTTGTGCCGAAAAAGTGTGCATCGTTTTATTTCTTTTTCCCCAGAATTCCTTTTTCTTCTGCCCGCCGCCGACTACATCAAAATGCATTTTGGCCAAAAATGCTTCCGCGACGAGACTTCCTCACCCCCGCTGTTGGTGGCAGAACCAATCCCAAAACAAAGCTTCGAGCAGCACTCGGCAAAAATTGCAAATTTACAATGGGCCTGGGAAATGGGCATGGGAAATGGCCCGGTAGAGAGTCCATGGATTCGTACATTTCATCTGCCGACCATTCCCCGCTCCCTCTCCGCATAATTTGTATGCGCGAGCCGCATAACTGTCGCCCATTCCGAGGACCTTGCCTCTCCTTGCCATCTAACACGGAGAAAAAGTTCAGACTTTGAGATAAAGAAATGCCAAATTTTGATTTAATAATTTATAAAAGCCAGAAGAACTAGTGTTCTCTGTAAAATCCAATACCTTTTGATAGGGAGAAGAAGATTAACAGCCTAATTGGAGTCTAAAATCTTGATTAAGAATTATTATGGATTGATTTCGAATCGTATGGCGTTCTTTGAAAAATATTTTAATTTCTAAAATATATCGCGCTTTTCCCTCAGTGAACTCCTCCGTTCTCCTCCCCCTCAGGTTTCACACTCTCTAGAAATCAGTGCAACGGCCTGGCAGTCGCAGCAACTTTGGCGGCCAATGTCCTGGCCAAATTACAATGAAGAAAAATTGCATTGCCTGGTGGCAGGAGGAAACCAGAGGCAGAGAGCCGAGAAGTGGGACAGAGTGGACGTGGACGGAGTGGACCAAGTCTCAAATCCCTCAAGGCAGACGTCTGAGTGGGCACTTTTTGCATATTACGCAGTAGACATCGTCACGTTAGCTGCCCCAGCGAAATGTTCATCAAATCAACGTTGCAGCAGCTGCGTCTCTGGACGCAGTCTGCTCCCTTTTTCCCAATCCCCTTTACCCATTCATAGTGGCCATTGCCCAGCCACCTTGCACCTGCCACTGCCTTTTGCCGCACCTCCTTTGAGCCGACTTTTGTTGCAACGTTTTATGCATTTTTTCTGCGTCTGCATTGGCAACGTCTGTTGTTTCAGCTCCAAGACAAATGCCACAGTATTAAGGCCTGTGCTGCGCCACCCCCCTTCCGCCACCACACATCCCCGCCAGACGTTGCAAAAAATTGCCAAGCTTAACAATTCGCGTTTCTGGATTTTCCATTTTTGCCCCTTCCCATCCCCCTCATTCCCTTCAACTCTGAACGTCGCGTACGTGCCGAAGTCGCCTTGTCCTGCCATCCAGAACTAGCCCACAGCCGGCAAGTGCAGCTTTCCTTTTGCATGCACCCCAAACCTCAGCACCAGGCCCAACTTCAAACCCCTGTGTCCCATACCCAAGACCCAGTCCCCTGTGCAATAAATACAAAATGCAGAAATGCCAGGCCGGACACATCTTCAAGGCGCCCCCATTCACCCACTTGCCCCCACGCATTTTTTGTGCCATATGAATTGCATTGCCAACCCCTGGAATCAGGACAAAACCACCCAAAGCCCCACAGAGAGAAATGTGTAACAAAAACTACTAATTTTAATCTTTTCAGATTAAATATTAATGGAAATAGTAGGTGGAAAAAATCTCTAGTTATTAAATAAACAGAAAGATTGCAATCTATTTAATATTAGGCAAATATTCAACAAATCTTTGTTTTCTAAATGGGAAAAGAGTCACCCAAGCTATTGGCCGCATCACCTTTGAAGACTTATTTCAATTTATTAATTGAATTTATAATTTATATATTAAGAAAATTCAGTAATATATTTTCCCTCTGCACGGCCCAACCCCTCATCTGGGCCAGCTGAGGCGTCTCGACGACGAGTCCGTTGATTTGGCATCGCTGCAGCGCCGTGGCCAGATCCCGTGTCCAATCCAATTCCACTGGCCGGGCCTAACAATGTGCATCCGCCGAAGAGTGGGCCGGGTCCTTCGACTCGTCCTGCCTTTACTGATTCGCCGTTGTCCTCCTCATTCGGTTTGCTTTGTTTGGGTTTGGGTTTGCGTTTGGTTCCGGGTTTGGGTTGGGGTGGGGTTTGGCGCCGCTTGTTTTGTGCCATTTTTACTGCAGCCTTTGGCTTGCATTTTTTCTTGCTGCCTTCACTTGAAGCGAACTGAAGTAGCGATGCCACCACCCAAATGTCCCTTCGTTCGGCGGTGCTGCTGCAGTTTTTGATTTCACTTTTTTGCCACCCAACTCCGCCCCTTCTTTTTCCTTGGACCGAGCTGCACTGAGCCAGGCTGCAGGGACGGTGGCAAGGAGGATGGGCGGAGTCCTTGTTCCGCCCCTTTGGCGTCATGCAACACTTTCGTGGACGTTGCATACTTTTTTCGCAGCCATTCTGCAGCAGTAGGCAAATAGCAACATTTTTTGCTCGCGTCTTTCTATTTTTCAGAGCTGCGGAGTTTTCGCTTTGTTGTATCCCAGGGAGACTACACTGAGCGATGCAAGATTGCGGTTCTCTTGTGTTTGGGAGATCTATGAGAAAGATCTGAAAATTCAGAGGAAGTATTCTTTGGCTCGATATTGATCCTTCGAAAGCCTTTTTATGTAGTATAAAAATAATCTTAAGAACTGAAAAACAGGACATATCTCCTTGGATTGTAATTAAAAACTTTCCAAAGGCTAGATGTCTCGTTGGCTTGGGTTTTTCAAAGGACTCCCGTCTGTTGCTCCTCGGAGGTACTCTCTGCCTGGGGCCAGAGTTCCTGGTGCAGTTGCAGGCTTAGTCCAGTCGAACAGGTCCTGATTTGGGCCCCAGAACGGGGGCTCAGAGGCAGCAAAAGCAAAACACATTGCTGATTGCATTTGCTTTGTCTGCCCCATGCCACTGCAACCCCTCTGGCTCCGGCTCCCCGCCCCTGATGACTTCCACCCTGCCTGGTGTGTGTGTGTGGAAAACTTTGGTGCCCAACTGCAGTGCCAAAAAGCAAACTTGTTGTTTACGTTTTGTCCCATGACCGAACTCCACTCCGCTCCATCCCACTGCCACGTTGGCCTCCATGTCCTCTTGATTTTGCTGCCTGCTAGGCTCATGTGCAGTCTTATGATGCTGACAGTTGTCGCCATTGCTGCTGGTCCACAGAATCCTGCCAGCTCCTGCATCCCCATTGCCATTTTGGAATGCAATGCAGGCGGGAGTGGGCGACTCACACGGGTGGGCGTAGGGGTAAAGGGGATGGCAGTGCCAGGACATTTCATTTCTGAAGAATTGCTTTGTCGTTGGACTCATCCAAAACAACAGCCACGACGGAGCAAGCGGAGGAGGAGGTGGAGGTGGAGCAGCAGGCAGGACCACTGCATTTGCCTCTGGCCAGGGGCGGATCCATGGCAAAGAGCTGCGCTCTACGTTGCACAAATGAAATTTTGCATTTTCAATTTTTTGAAATAGGCTTTTCCTATGCCCCCAAGAGTGAGAGTAAGAGCGAGAGCGGCCGGACTGCTCGTCATCCTTCTCGCAGGACTGCGGCAAAGAAAAAACTCTCCATCGTCCATCGTCGGCTGCACGAGTTCAGAAAAACCTTCGACTTGCCCCTTTTCGCTTTTATTTCCGCAGCGAATTTTATTTCTCGGCATTTGATTTTGTCGCTTTTCGCAGGCCTGCACATCCTTCCTCCTGCTTCGGCTCTCCCTTCCCCCATCCTGCAACTGCATTTTTTCTTTGCCAAACTGCACTCGTCCAATGCATTTCTCTGGCGCTTCCTTTTCTTTATTTTCCAGGCGCCCCAAAAGGGGGGCTGGTAGCTGGCAGCTGGGAGCGGGAAGCTGGGCCACCCCCTGTGCACTTGTTATTCAAAATGGTGGCCATGCATTTTGAGTTTTTTCTTTGCATTGCTTATGTTTCAGTTTTGTTGCCATGGCTGCCATCGCTGTTTGCTCTTTGCGTTTTGCCTTGTTTTCGTCCTGTTTTGCTTTCAGCTGCAGCTGCAACGAAGGGCAACGGCAGGGGCTGAGTGAGGGGATTCGGGTTCTGAAAGGGAGTGGGTGCAAAGAATGCAGTTCTACATGGTGCGGAGGGGGAGCAGAGGACAGCTGCATCTGCAGTTAGCCGTGCGAATTCTTTCTCTACTATTTTTTGGGGGGTCGCTCGAGGGAAGGCGCCTGCAATCGATAAATTGAAGAAGAACGCTCCCAGCTGAGCGCACCTCCAACCAGGCACCCCCTCCTTTATAAGGCACCTCCCCATCCATCAGAGCCGCCACCCCCCTTTTGCATTCGCTGTTATTAGTTTCTGGCTGGAGGACAAAAACTGCATTCACTGGCATTGCGGCAGGCTTTGTGAAAAAACGCGATCCCGATCTGAGAGTTCGTTAGTGGCGCGCTTCCCCTGGCCAGGATTTGGGCCAGCTCAAAGGACCCATCACCGTTCTGAGTGTGATTTGGTCCTTTGATTTTCGCTTTTTTAACAAAATAAAATATACAGTCTATGGAAAACCCAGCTGGCATCCTAAATGGATTGATTTTTACATAAAATGAAGCGATTATTAAATATTGGCTAAAGCTTTACTAATTAACATGCCAAAATATTCTTCGTTTTGGCTTTAAACCACTGGCATAAACAACGATCTAATTTCAATATTATTTTCCATCCAACTAAATAGGTTTGGATTGAAAGGCATCATGATATGATAAGATTTGGATGGAATGACGTTGAATCCTAACAGGCTCCCCTGGAATAATGACAATCAATCAGCCGTCGGACAGCGCTTAGATAAATTACAAAACTGGCTGGTCTGCAGCAGGAATCGGACTATTACAGCGTGGGGGAGGCTGGGCCGGAAAATGCATCAATTAAAATTAAAGCTGCCGCATCAGCAACATGCAACGGGGCGACGTGCAACATGCACTGTGCAACATGCAGTGTGCTACCCAAACCTGCAGTTTTCCCAAACTTTGATTAGATAGGAGTGCATTGCTCCGAGTACATAGCAGCTGGCTGGCCTATGTATGTGCGAGGCCCGCATCCATGGATCTGCCGTACATGGACCCGGGCTTACGTGGCGTATGAAAATGCATTTTGGCAAAAACATGATTTCTGGCCCAAAAGAGAAGGGGCCGAGGGCCGAGGGGACCAGGGGCCGGGTGTGGGTGTGGGGGTGCAGCCAGCAAAACCGAAGGGTAAACATTGCAGCAGGCCATCGCCCATAGCCCATCGCCTGGCCGACAATGCAAATAGGAAAGCCGGAAAAACGCAATGCACACACGCACACACAGGAGCACTAAAAATAACACAGCACTGGGCTCTGCATGGAGGCCTATAAATTGGCAGGAAAAAGGATTTCGGGTGCGTGGGTGCCGTTCCGAGCTTAGGTGACCCTTCTGCCTGCTCCCGTCCCCCTTTACTTTCCCTTGCCCGCACCCGATCCCAATCCCAATCCCATTCCCATTACCGCCGCCTCCACTCGCCGGACAATGGACGCAGACGCAGCGCAGATGACATGCATAAATTGCATATCAAAGGTGCATCAGGAGCGGCATCGGAATCAGCAGGGGGCTGCATAAACCTCCTCGTGCAATCTATGGATTTATGCAGCCTAGTCGGGCCCCTGCCGCCGCCGCATATAGTTATGATGCATAACCCAAAGCTACTGCCATTGCAGGCTGCAACCGATGTTGGCCCCCGGCTATATGCTCGAAATGCTTTTTGTTTGTTTGCCCATTTCGTCCCCAAAAATTTTTGATGAAAAATGATGCACTTGCCCGAGTCCTTCTCCGCCCTCCCCCTACACAACACCATTGTTATGTTTTGTTTTGTTTTGCAAAATTTTCAATTTGCCGACGTCCAGCGGAGCCCAAATTGGAAAAATGCCACGGCCAGGACTAGAGCAGCGAGAAAGGATACGGAGTCCCGGCTACAGCAACAGCAACAGCAACAGCAACAGCAGCGGCAGCGGCAGCGGCAGAATATTATTAATGAAAATCAATACATAAATTCTCGCCATATTTAGATTGTTTCGGTTATGTGTTTATTTTGTATTATAGTTACGTTTATTATGGAGCCACGGCTCGGTTGGTGAGCGAAAAACAATGCCGGTCATTCCGGCCTGCGTTTGCAGCTGCAGCTGCTTTTGTGAGAGTGAGCTCGGTTTTAATCTGGCCACGAGAATGGTCCTTAATTTATTTGAAATTAAATTGCACGCTCTTCTGCTCTTCATTCAGCCAGGACTATAGATCATGCCAAAGATGAAATTGCTACATGGGGAGCTTTTTTTTAAAGTTATTGCAACTGGGTACTTGGAGGTTTATTTATTGTTTACTTTGATTGCAACCAAAGCGTGTCTTATTAATATTGGTAAAGCATATTTTTGTGGATCCTGTGAGCTAAAATCGCTTTGGTAAAAAGAAAAGCTTCTGTCGTGCTTAGCTAAACATATTATTTTATTTGTTCTTAACAAATATTTTATCTGCTCCTTTTAACCTAAACTTCAAACCTTAATAATTCATATTTACTTTATTTAAAAGTGTATTTGTGAAAACAATACAAATTTTTAAATGGTTTTTATTGAATTTAAGTTCATTTGCAGTAGATGAAGTATCGATGATTATTGATCGCAAACACATAAAAACCTTCAATTCAAAATTTTGAAGGTTGTTATTGCAAAAAAGAGCTCTATTTTTTCAAATTTGAGACTTCTTAAAGTCAGGATATTTATTTAATTCCTAAGTAAACGTTTATGGACATATCATTAATTTATTTATTTAATTTGTTTGTTATAATATTTATCAAATATTTATAATCCAAACATTTATAATCATAGCTTGGCAGTACAATATAGCAATAATACTTGAAAAACTATGTACGTTCCTTGAAATATACTCAGCTCAAATCCTTGCTGCATTTAGAACATTATCTACTTAAGATGCCCAACAGCAAGCCCCCACAAAATATATGTGAATAAGATGACCTGCCATATAAATAATATTCCGGTGCATGTGTGTGCTCACACACACACATATGTGTATGCTAAAACAGACACAGAGTCCAAAGGACACGAAAAAATGCTAGTGAAAGAGAAGAGCGATACTAGTATGTCTGTGTGGCTAATGTCGAGAAAGAGGATTCCGATTTCAATAAACCAGTCGGAATTCTAAAGCAACAAGGATAAATGAGAGAGTTTTCAGAAGAATCCTTTGTAGATTCTTAAAGATTTGTCCTTAAACAGGGTCTCAGTAGTGCGATCTGTGATAAAGGTACTTTCCAGATCATTGCAAAGGACCTCCTTGCAGCACACCTACAAAGCCGAATGCAACCCAGACGCCCACTTCGTCCTGCCGCTCACACTCTCTCGCTTTACCGGCGGCTCTCGCTCTCGCTCTCTCGCTGCGCAACGATGGCTGTTCGGCTCGCTCACCAACACTGACACACTCGCTTTTCTAATGTGTGTTTCTCTTTCTCGCGCCTTAGTTTTAGCGTTTTGCCTCTCGCTTTTTTGCTTCCTTTTTGCACACGACCGACGCACACACAAAGACACATACACAAGTACATGGACAGGCTGCGCATATAAGGGCTCTGCTCTGCCGCCCCTCCCCCTTGGCATCTTGTACATAAAACATGGGCGTGTTTGTGCGGCCAACGTCGCTGCTTCTGCCGCTGCTGGCGCACCAAAATTTGTATTTGTGTACTTTTTTAGGATACCAAATAGGGATACGCAGCAGCAGCAGCAGGACCCTTATATACCGGGCCAGAAAAAAGGGAGTAAAAATGCATTCTGACTGCACCAACTAAAAATGCGCAGGGAAAAAAAGGATGGCATCGATATATGTGTGTGTGTGTGTGGGTGGGAAACTGCAAGCTGCCATTTTAGGCAGCCATAACGGGACTGCAGCTCTAATGCACCTCTGCCGGCGTCGAAAGCGCAGTCGGCGTCGCTGCTATTTTTCCATTTTCCATTTGCCACACCCAGAAAAAGTGCATTTTTCTACTACAGTTTTTGGGGTTTTTGCTGTGTTTTTATTATTGTTTTTTTGTTATTTTTGACTTTGTCTTTTTTTTTTGTTTTTGGGTTTTTTGATGCCTTCGTCCCTGTTTCTGTTTTTGATTTCCCTTCGCATCGGCGGCCACTGGCTATGTACTGCAAATATTCACTTGCCACTCTTTTTTCTCTATGTACCCGCACACATACAGACGTGCCAGCGCACATTCACATGCTCAGGCAGGCTGTTCGTGTGGAACTGCATTCGGTTGGTGCTAAAAGTTGCACTCTATATGCACATTTTGTGTGCGTGGCCAAAGCCAATCGGGTGCCTGCTGCAGTTTTGTGCTGCTTACTTTTTCTCAGCCATATCACCTCGTCCTCCCTGCACCCCTGCCCCCTCCCACACCGGCAGGACTCGAACTCAAGCCCCATGCAGGACCTCGAGACTGCCACCCACTTAGACGCTGGAGCTGAACACATTTCGATGGCAAAACTTTTGATCGGCCAACGATGATGTGAAAACCTTTTGGAGTAATTGAAATTGTCGTAAGGACATTAGGAGAATTTATTAGGTTTCACTAGAGGTTTAATCGAGATGGGATTTTCAATTAGAAATAGTAGGGAGCATGTGTAAACACTGAAACGGATTGGGCGTAGTTTTATGTAGCCTTGTTCCAAATGCTTATTCGATTTTAATAAACCATCTTCCAGAGATTTGAGAGGAAAGTTCATTTGAAAGTCTAAACTTTTAGTTTTATCATTAGTTCATTTTTGTTTTCACATTGGGATAAATGTATCTGAGAGAACTGTTTCTAAGAGAAGTTTTCCAAGGATATAATCAAGGTCTTTCCATTTTCAAAAATCAACAAAATTATCCGAAAACATAGAGTTTCCTCTTTGCAAACCTTCATTTAAAATCAATTCATTCAGATCAATGGACTTTATTCTCCCCATTTCCCTTTATTAAACACTTCTTTGTCCTCCATTTGGAATTCCACAGCAATCAAGGGCATACGGAGTATATTGCATTGAAAACACAAATCGGATCGGCGGCAATTAATATCGAATTAAAACTCCTGCCGGTAATCGACCCCAGGATTCTAATCAAACAAATATAAAGCGAGCAGGCAACCGAGACCCAAAGTCAGACCTACAATGAGGACTAAAAAAGGATATGGGAAAAAACATTGCTGCGCCCACAAAGTAGTCGCCCAGCTTATTCACATTTATAATATATTTTTTTCTATATCCTATGGATATCCTCGCACACACACTCTCTCGAACACACACACACACACATGACCTGATGGGTTTTGCTGATTTTTTCACGCGACTTTCGTGGGGGTCGGGATTTGTATTTTTTGCATGCTGCCATTTGTTTGTTTGGGTTGTTAGAAAATATATTTTTTGCGAAATTTACGAGACGAGGAGAGGCAACAGGCGAGAGCAGGGAAAGCGGAAAAGCGCCGAAAAGGAGAGGCGGCAAAAAAATATATGCGATATGTGGATGAGTCGGGAAGGAAAAGGAAAGCGGCAACAATTTTTTCTATGCTGCTGCGTTTCGTGTTTTGTTTTGCTCCGGTCCGGTCTGGCTTGGGTTTTTTTTAGGCGAAGGCGAAGGACGTTTGAGTAACCTTGTAACCCTTTTCTCGCTTTCCCCATTCCCCACACTCTGTTCTCCATTCTCCACTCTCCTTTCACTATTCTCCTTTTGCCTGTGGTCTGGCAAAACTGTGTCCTTTAAGCGACTTCCGTAGCTCCACATTAAATTGCATCGTTTTCTTGCATCGAGCGGGGAATCCCCAGGCGACTCACCAGATCCAGGAGGCAGCTCTAGTCAAGACGAAATCCCTGGCTCGCTTCTTCCGTTTCGATCACAACGCGTTCACAGCCAAATTCCAACTGATCGGCACGGAGGCTGGCCAAAAGGCTCGGACCCAAAAGAGATCCCTATTTTAGAACCAGTTTTTATCGCAGGATTTGGGTCTAAAAAATTCATTTTTCAGCCCGAGTTTTTCTTTTGTTCAACCAACAATTGATGACGGAAGATCTTCGCGTTGTCTTCAAACTGGTTCTGTGAGCAACGAGCAGACAGGAGCAGCTCCTCACCTTTTTCACCCGGTTCACCCTTCCGGGCTTTTCCCAAAACAATTTCGGTTAATAACCTTGACAAGGGTGCCTGGACTGGGTAGGGGGATGCCATTTGCCTGGGAACTAAAAAGGCTGCTGAACGGGTTCTGTTCTAGCTGTTGAGAAGCGAGTGTCTATACACCAAGGACAACTGAAAAGATCTCCAAATCCTCAAAGCTGTGTCAAATAAGCATCCATGGGGCATTACGTGGCCATCCCGCTAATTGGGGTGGCTCATTCCGATACGGGACATGGCCTCTCGAGTCATGAGTCAAGGGTTAATTGATCTCCACCCCGAAACGGGATGGGTTATCTGCGTCTGGGACAGGCATCAACCCCTAAGCGTGGCCAGCACGCGTGCGCCCTCCGATCCGGACATTCCAAAATGGGACCCGTAGTTGTCAGGAGGGTTAAGTTCGCGAGGTGATATCGTATGGATGTTTTTTAAATTTTTAAATGCACAATATCTTTTATTAAGTAAATATAATGAAAGTTGACATTACTTTGTTATACATAATATTACTACAGTTTTATAGTTCTAGTTTTAGATGAATATTCTTATTTGTTACAAAACTTTTTCCATCCCGACATGGCTAGAAAGACTCGCTGTTTGATCCTGATCAAGACTATTATGATTTCAAGGATCGGAAATGACTCCTTCACTGCATTACTAGCTACTGCCTAATATTATAATACTCTGCAAGGTTATGAAAAGGTAAACAATTACCATATTAATTTTGTTTAAAGAAAATTTAATTAAAAGGTTTTTAGGTTTTTTTAACGCTTATGAGTTATAAAAAAATATTTAGAGGTTAACTGCACATCTCGAAGTTGTCTATTCATATACATATATATGTAAATATTTTTCGAGCATTTGTGGCATTCAAAAACATTTAACTCATAATAGAAATTGCTATGAAAATAATGAAATATTCTCTAGAAAATGCTTCATCCTGCTTGCAGGATAAACTTCATCCTCAGGATGGGTGGCCCGGGAGAAACTATACTCTCAACAAAACGAAAGTTTTAGTTTACGCTTTCAAAAATAATAATTATGAATATGATTTGAGGGAAATGTGAGCTGCGCTCCTCCCTGCCAACTTTCTCTCCCAGGATCCCAGCTGCATCGGGAAGATTGAGTTTCCCGCCCACCCGTCTTGCCATCTCTTTGCCCTGCAGCTTAGTTTCCGTGTTATTAAAATTCTAAAAATATATAATTTGCACTCTTGCTGCCGCACAAGCTCTTCCTCGCCCTGCCACTCTGACAGTCCTGGCAGCCATCCTTTTCGGCTCTCTGGCTGCAGTTTTGCCAAAAAGGTAATCTACTAGAAAATTTGCTTTACAATTAGTGCAATTAAAAATGTTGTATGAACAGGGATTTTAGCTGCGGATGTGGCTGCACTCCGTTTCGATTCTGGACTCAGTTGCCGGCTTTAAAATTTTAATAAGGCGAGTTAATTTCCGTTCGTCATCGATCCGGGCGTTGTCAAGGGGTTAACACAAGCCAAGGCAAACAAAGAACATTAATAAGAAAGGCGCTATCGCCCTCGCCCTCGTCCTTTCAGTTGGTTTAGCAATTTGATCCCACAATGAATGAAATGGCAGCGCAGCTCAGGCGAGGCCGCTCCAGACCCCAAGGACCCAACTTCTTAATGTCATTAATTTTTTAAGCTTACTTGGAATGCCAATGCCCTGACCATGGCCACATAAAAATGGCAGGCCATCAAGGAATCGCCGGGAGCAGGAGGAAAACGCAGCGGAAAAGGGTTTAATTGTTTTGGGCGCCAATGAGGTTGGCTTCGCCAGCAGATTTAGTTTCAAAACACACTTGAGCCTACGTCCGTCGAATAATTAAAGGTCTCCAGCCCAGGTCCGGTGCTGGGGCGCGGAGATCCTGATGATTTATTGTTTGACAGACAGAAGTTCCAGGGACCGGACTGCTCGTGTTTTAGGCAAATTAGAAAGGGTTCTTAGCTGTCTCCGGCAGCTGGGGAGTCGAGTCTCCTTTTCAAAGCATCGCCCGCACCAGCAGACGACGAGGTCTTAAGTCCCCCTTATTTTCATTCGGTCTGTTTGCTGTCACGCTGTCTAGCTATTTATTTATATTTAGTGCGATGTTTAATTTAGTAATGGATTAGTGCCGGCGAAAGGGAGAAGCTGTTCATTATGGCCAGACACGTAGTTCCGCCTGGGGTCGGGGAGGGTCCGGGATCAGGCCTTAAGGATCTACCTAGCCCCATCACTCGGTCTCTGGAGGCCGAAGATTTATGGCGATTCTTGCTTGGTATGCATGGCGGCAGTCAAGCAAATCCAAATATATGTTTAAAGGTCTATATCTTTACGAAACATTGCTATGCTTAACAGTACTATATGTGGAAAATATGTAGATATATTTTAGTTCATTTAAAATTGTCTTATTTATTTCTTCCATTCATTTTAGAATTTAAACAAAATTGTTGTGCATATAAATATTTCTTGGAGCAGTGCATTTAAATATTCCCCTTATGCCACACGAAATCTAATCCGAACGGGGTTGCGTCTAGGAAATGGGGTCCTTTTTGGCAGGAAAACCGCTCGAAATACAAACAGAAGTTTAATGAAGCAGCGTGGCAGCGACGCACACACCACGGCACGGATTGGTTATTATCTTTTAGTTCAGTGCATAACTTTTTCACTCTGCATGTAAATTTCATGCCACAGAGCAGAGTTTTGGCAATGTTGCCGCTTCGCTGGCTTTTCTCCCATTTCCCGCCCGCTGGATTTTCGCCTGCCCGATTTTACGTTTTTCGGCGAAATTATTTTATAATGAATGTTCGTATTTAGCTAAAGTTTTATGAATGGCTTTCATTACAGAAGCTGCAGGATCCGTAGGAGTTCGGCTGGGGCCAGAGCTCCCTCTGAAGTGAACCACAAAAATATGAAAACCACATTTATATTGTACGTGGGGCAGCTGTTCCAAAACTTTGTCTGTCTCCCTATGCTGGCTGTTCAGGTCGGTGGCGTCGGTCCCGATCCGCCGAGATAGTGTGTAGTGCATAGTGGGATATGTGTGCGAGGACGAGTGGTTCCCTGACTGTGGCGGTGGCTGTGGGTAGTGCCTGCCAGCGCTTTTTGGCCAGAAACACAGGGGCCACAACTACTGCACAGTTGCCAGAAGTGGGCGAGTGCACTGATTTTGGTTTGCGAACTTTCGCAGAGTGGTTTTTCGAAAATGAAATGAAATGGCATGGAATGCGCCACAAAGGCTGCCGAATTGATGAAGAAATTAAAGTCTCTAATGGTGCCCCCAGGTTCTATTTTATTCCTACGTTTAAAGCTCTTATTCCCGTGCTTCCTCCCTTTTTTTTGGCTGCTTCACCCACCCCAAGTTCATGGAGCTCAGTGAAGCAAGAGCATAGCGAACAATTCTGCTTCATTTCGGGGCAGAATGGGGAACCCGGGGTGGCAAGTGCGCTGCTGACAACCCTTTCAAAATTCCGACTTGACAATTAAGTAAAATAAATGAGGAGTCTACGGCTACGGCATCGGAAGCCCGGCTACGTGACGCAGTCAGCAGAAGATGCCCGCAACTTTGACACCCCACAAGGGCTCTGGAAAATGGGAAATTGGGGGGGAAAATGGTACAAAGCCTGGGTGGTTGCCAGCTAGTATTTGTGGCAGATTGTACCCCAAGGTACAAGGCAAGTGCTGCTGCCCCTTCAAGTCCAGTCCTGCCGTTGGCAGCCATTACGAGTAAACTTATATTTGCACTACGAATACACAACAAAGCAGCCTCCTTGCCCTCCTCCCACTTGCTCGCCCAACATCACCTAGTCGTCCTCTGGCTGATTATCCTGGCGCTGCCGCATGTTTGTGCGCAGTTGCCGAGGTCACTAATGTCGTAAGATGAATCCTTTCGGCAAATGCCTTCAGGGTGCAAAAATAAAACATGCTAACCGTAAGCCCTTCGCCCACTTCCTCCTCTTCATTAGAACACTGAAAAAATAAGAAATTGGTTGCGTAATATAAATCTTTATACATTAACGTTTGAGAAGAAAAGAGATACAAGAGATATGTGTCCTTAGCTTAGCAGAGAATGCAGAATCAAATTGTCAAAGGATGTCTGTTATAGGCACTGAAATCTTCAGAGAATTAAAAGCAATATATTTGACTGATTTGTATTCAATTAAATTGAAAAGTGTAAAAATATATGCTGTAAGTATAGTAAGAAGATTTCTCCTGAAATTTTTAAAGATTTCAAAAATAAGACAAATATTTTCCATACATGTTTAAATACCTTATTCATCAAATGTTTATTTATTTTTCGCTGTGCAACTGCCTCGCTCCCTTGGCCGACCAGCAGCCGCGCTTTAAATGTAGATTAGTTGTTGTTGTGGTGGGTGCTGGCCTCCTGACATGCTCGCATCCTGACATCCTCTCCACCTTGCCGAGGAAAATAATGAAAACAGCAACTTTCATAATGAAGGTTGCCGGCCAGAGTCCTTCATCCTGCGCCCGCCCCTGTCCTTTTCCGCTGCGAACGGAGCTCAACTCAACCGTTTCTGTCCTGTCCGCTCGTCGCTTTTGAAATTATAATCTGCGCCATGGCGCCATCCTGGTCCTGGAGCTCCACCGCCCAGTCTCTGTCTCCCCCTTATTCGACTTCGCCTTCGCCCCGTTGCGTTTATTTAAGGACATGCGCTCGTTTTACACGCTTTGCTTGGAGGACTCGAGGGTGCCACCGGTCCACCTCTTGGCACTGAGGTACTTTGTATTCCCGGGCTTTGTAAATAGCTTTCAGTTCTCGGCTTCTTCTTGCTACCAAAACTCATTCCCGGGCTTAAATTTATTCAGCAAATGTCCTTAGTCGACTAATTTGCATGCAGAAATCAAATAAGCTGCATGTTCACATAATGAACACACACAAGTCGCAGTTTGGAGCTTGGAGTCTGGAGTCAGGAGTCTGAAGTCTGAAGCCTGGAAGCGGGCAAGGACTAAGGGGCGATTCACTAATTACTTTGACGGACAAAGCAGCTCGAAATGTGAGCGATGCAAACAATGGAAGGCAAATCAACATAAGCGAGAAAATAGGAAAGTGGACGGGAAATTATTTGCCAACTGGCATCTGAAACTATTCAATTTCCTGGGCCCAGGCGGATCCAACTGCCAAACTGCCAAACAAATGCAATTTGCCCAAGGACCAGGCCTGGACGGGGAAGAAGTAAGTTCTATTGCCACCCCCGGCAGAAGCCAAGTCCACATTGGTCCAGCCCGGGATGCCTGCGCAGGCGGAAGTCACAACTATCCCAAGTCGGCATGCGGGTTAGTCCTGCCCGTGCGCCCATCCCTCGCACCCCATCCCACTCGATTGACCCTTCCCAACCCCGAAGGATATTGCGACTTTTTGGCCACACCAAAGACGCCATATTAGAATGGACTCTCTTTATCTGGGGGAAGGACAAAGGAGATGGGACGGGTGGCTGAATTCAATTTGCATTTTACTGCTAGTTACAAATATTTGTCTGGAGTCCTGTGGGGGCTGGGGAATGAGTTATTGAATTAGTCAAGGGTTTCGTGTGTCTTGGCCAAACCTACACCCCGGGAGTGAGTTATTAAATTTGTGGAGAATTTAAGACCAGTTATACTGTATCCTCGGGGGAGCTGCAAAAATTATTTTAAAACAATTTGGCTTTAGATAATCAAGGAAAAAATACATTAAAATTGGAAACACAAAAGAATATCTATAACTTTTCTTTTTGACAAATGCAAACTTTTTTAGTATCTTAGTTGGTGTTATGGTTTTTCTTATGCTAAGTAGGAAAATATTTTCCTTATAGTCACTCTTCTGTTTGATGATCTTGTGCAAACTGAAACTTTAAACTACTCGTTTCCCCAGAGCTACGCCTTGTGACTGAACATCAACCCGTTTTGCGTGGATTAACCCTTTTCTCGGTCTAATGTGTGCACCGCAAATATTGCCTCAGACAGCGGAAAGGACTCAAGGAGGACGACAAGAAATGAAAACCCCGAAGAGGGAAGGCAAGGAAAACCCCAGAAGAAGGGACAGCGAGGAAAGCCAGCCAAACCAGACAAACAGTGAGGCGATGGATCAAAAACAGGCCAGACAAGAAAAAAATACATCGAAAAATAGAAGAAATAATGCAAAGGAAAGCCACGAAGATGAAGGGGTTGCGTCTGGTCTTAGTCTCGTCTGGTTGCGTTTTTTTGTGCGTTGGTTCAGGCACTTTCCTCCTTCCTTTTCCCTTGTGAGGCTTTCATTCCCTCCGACACGCTTCCATCTCGGGACTCTATTAAGTCCCATTTGAAGACCCTGAGCGTGTGCCGAGATTTTTGGCTTAGGGTGGCCTGAATTGCCGCCAGTAAGTGCGCTGAAATGGTAATTAGTGCGAGCCGGGACAAATCCATAAATAATCCATAAAAATGATTAATTACATATCGACTCAGACTGTGGGTGCAGCTAAGTCTGCTGTCCATCGAGTGCATCCTGCGCCCCATTTCCCGCTGTTTTGTTGCATTTGCAAAATTTCGATATTTATGATTATCTATACGGCCGTGAGGTGGAGTTGGTCTGCCGTCGGCAGCTTCATGTACTCTGCTCCTTCCGCAATCAGGACATGCGCAGTCCGCCTCAGCGTATCTATGTATCTATGTATCTAACCAGGCCTCGGTCCTGCCGGGGCCATGCTTTCCATTTAACCAGCGTCGGCCATGGCGTTCAGTCGCATCGCAGCTGCCCACGCCCGCCTATTCCGCCCAACAATGTCCACCCCTTCCCATGCCAGGATCTGCCATTCGGCCTGAGTTGGCAGCCCCCTTTTTCATGGGGTGGCACGGCCTAAGAGCTGCACTTAGAGTCCTAGCCACGCATAGTTTCTCTTCGTTTATCCGCTTCCCATTTCTCTTTCAATTTTAAGCTGCTAGCTCAGCAGCCTGGCGATAGGGGGCGCTTTTCAAAGGACTTTGGGTAATTTATGCTTAGACAAAATAAAGACTCGCATATTTGAGGGTTGATTATTCAATTGCCCAGCGAAGGGGAATTGGAGAAAAGATTCGGGGAATTTATCTTTAGGGAAATTGATTTAAAACATTTCAATAAATATCCTTTAAAATAATATCCTTTAAAAAATATGCCTTAAGATTATAAAAAAGTTAGAGTAGTAAAATCTTGCCCGAAAAGTATAATAAAACAATATCTATTTAATTCCATAAGCTGTAATAACAATGTAAAATATCAAAAGGTACTGAGTATTAATTGTATATGAAAAATATTCTATTAACTAAAATAAAATTCAGGAAGTTTGTCTCCTTCTATTCAAATTTATGTTAATTACATTGTCTTTTTAGTTGTAATATTCGATGTTAATTTCCTTCCATCAATTAACTAATCTTATATTTTTTTCTTTACAAATTCCATAAAAATAGCTGTCATATTTAATCAATGTTTAATTGTATTAGCAAAAACGAGCTATGCAAATCTGTGAATGAAGTTTTCAAAAGTTATATGTTGATACATTGGCTTGAATAGGTTCGTGAATATATCATAATTCCATTTTATTGATCAATGCATCCGAGCCAGTTCCCCTTTCCTTTTGACAGCTCAATTGATTTTCACTGCCAATTTTATATATCTATTTTTATTTTTTAATTTTCGCTTTTCTCGTCGCGTTGTGTTTTGCTCTCCTTTGCTATTTACTCTGTCATTTTGTTTGTGTGTTTGACTTTTGACATTTTTTCGATTAGTCACCCCCCCGACCCCGGAATATGTTTGCTTTTTTGTTATAATTCGCATCCCCGCTGTCTGCCGCGTATAATGTCAGGCGGGAGTTTTGGACAATCGCAGTTCACCTGTCGCTGGATTTTTTGTTCTTTCTGGTTTGCTAGTCAATTTGCCGTTGTTTTATGCGATTAATCCTGGCTATGGGAGCCACTTTGGCGCACATAATTGAGGTTACGTTCGGCTGCACAAATTGCCGGCATTAATTGATTCTGGTCGGGGGGAATAGCGGGAAAACAGGAGTGGAAAAAGTACAGAAAAGAAATGTAATAATCGGATTTTTCATGGTTGCATTTTGGCACATTTATTGCCGCGAGTGGCCACATTTCGACTGGCCCTGACCTGCTCAATGGGTTCCAAGGAATGTCTTTGTGGACCATTGTCCTGCCGCGGGAAACCAACCACCGAAAAGTTTTGCGGCATGTGCTGGGCTCGTTCTCACCACCCCCGATACCCTCATATTCTTTTTTTAACACCTCAGATTTATGGCTCGTCCTTAATTGCATCACTTTGATGGCCGATTTGCTCATCTTTCGATCTCCGAAGTTGGCATCTTAAATCTGGCGGCTCCCGGCAACAGTTGACACCTACATAAACGCGTGGCGGGAAGCACTCCATTTTCGGCTGTCTGTTTTTTATGGCAAAGATGATGGTAAATTGCCCAATTAAACTTTTTTCATATTTGTTTCGCATTTTGTTTTCTTCCAAGCTTACACTTAATGACGAATGTTTTTCCCGTTTTATTGGTACGGCGTGACGAGCGACAGTCTGAGCTTTAATTGTGGCCAAGAACTTGGGGAAATTGTCGCTGAGCCGACGACTTTGTTTTATTTTCCAATAGCTGTAAGGCGTTGGGAATTAGAATTTGATGGCTAGCCATAAAAACTGGACAGAAAGGCAGTTAGCCCTATACATTTTCTTTATTCTCTGAAATCTAACGCAAGTCCAATACAATAATCTAAAATAACCGGTCCAATTTTCTGTGATTCCTGTAAAACGACTATTTTTAAAATAATTATAATCAGTTGGAAACTTTGACTATAAAAATAACTGCAAAAATGCAGGGTAATGGGTTTGTAGCTTTGATGGCATTGCTCATACGACACGTTATCGGGCTTAGAAGGGGTAGGCTCCACTCGATAAACAACAAGGCAACGCACAAATTGCAAGTTGATTTTGGCTTTTTTACCCTTTATTATTTGCCTCGAGTGCAGTCGTCTAAAAAGTGCAGAGCCCATGTGCCAGTCGCATTCAAATTGGGTTGGGGCAATGCGACGCATCCTTTTGCTAGGAGTTGGAGCCTGCTGAGCTGGGCGTCGGTGTGAGTGCGTTTTCAATCAAAATCGCTCAGACTCTTGACAGCAGCGGCAGCAGGACCAGCAGCTCTCTGGCAAACTTCAGCGGATTGCAGTCGGCAGCAGCAGCATTTTGGCAAACTCGCCAAACTCTCGCGGCGCACATGAGCGCATAAAACAAACACTGCAAGTGCCCCTCATGTGTGTATGTGTGCGGCACTTGGCTCTTTATCTTTTTGCCTATAAACGTCCTGCACCCTACCACGCCCCCTCCTATGCCCAGCCCCATCGAGGGTTCCCGCCTTGGGGCGCTGAATGCATTTTTGGTCAGCTGCAGTTCGCGACTGGCATTTTTTCTCGCTGCACTTTAAGTGCAGTTTACCTCTTTGGCAGTTGTATGTTTGCCTTTCGCCCCGCCCCGGCCCCGCCAGACTGTCCAGCTGCCCCTGACGACTCTGAGTGTGCGGCGTTAGAAATTGGGAGAAAAAAGTTTCGCTGTGCAAATGAATTCTTACAAAGGACACGGCCCCATCCCGGCAAACACTCACACTCGACTTGCAGTGGGGCTAGGCAGCCATTGCATTTTTGTGCGTCCCTTGGCTCGTTGACGCCCAAGTGGCATGTGGGATTAAACCACTGCCAGTCGTTTGGCGCTTAAGTGCTGCAGCGCCCATTTTCCATTTCCCATTTCCCTCCCTCTCTCTCTCGCCGCGAAGCATTTCTTTTTCATTTAATTAAAATTATTTGCCTTTGGCCGCGACGGCCACTCGGAACTTAGCCGTTCGGCCGCGATTTTGGCAGAGAGTCTTGCCGCGTTAAGTGCGTGCAGCGGTGGCCAATTGTCAATTAGCCAGGATGCGCGGCTATATCCACACTCGCATCCCCATCCCCATCTGCATCCACGTGCAGCGCTGCCAAATGCAGCGATGCATTCAGGCGGCACTAACCAGAGCCGAACCACGCACAAAAGTATCTGCTGCACGGCAACAAATAAGTGCATATTTTTTCAAAGGTTTTATGTTCTAATTCATTGAAAGTTTGTTATTCCGAAAACTGCAGAAATAAGTGTAGGAAATTAATTATAAGAATAATAATAATAAATTGTAATTTAAGTTTATTGCAAATATTAAAACCAGCTCTTTCTTATTTTTAATGACTTGTTGTCTCTTTACAAATTTATTTTGTCATAAAGAATTGATCTCAATCCTCCGAAATATTTTTCTCTATGTATTTCACTGCAATTATTTTCCTGTACACCGTTCAAAAAGAGAGGATCACAAAAGATGGCAAATACAAAAAACAAAAAAAATCAAAAAGCTCAAAACAGAAACAATTGCACGAAATGCTTTTTATGTTGCCAATTATAGACAACGCACAGGACCAAATGAAAGCGCAGGACACTCGTGAGCGGAATACCTTTGACCAGAAAAAGCGGGAGGTGCGGAGTAAAGTACAGACTGGATCAGGACCCGGAGCCTCCTTGCCGGCAATTTCCATTAAGCACACATCAGACGAGTACATCTATTCCCAACGGCCGCGACCTGGCCTCCTATTTATAATTCCAAGATGCGTAATTATTGATTTTCCATTAACACTTCGAGGCAGGCAAAGCGCAAAATGAGGAGGAAAAAATTATAAAAAAGAAAAAACTGGGAAAAAGGTTAAGAGTAACGAAGCGAAGCCCACGCATGTGGTCGGCCCTCACTTTGAACTTAGGCCAGGACCTCGGCAGGAGCCTGGATGTCTGCCGTCTCGCAGCGGGAAAAACTCCAACTCGCCCGTCACCTTTGTGACAATTAGTCGACGTGTGTGTGCCTATTTATTAATAAATATTTTACACTTCGACGCGTGGGGTTAATTGCAGAGATGCGTGCGACGAGGACGTAGGAGGACGCACTGGAGTGAGAGATCCCTTAAGCTGCCAGCCGCCTCAGCGAAGGACTCCGCGTGCGCAAGATATTGATTCGTACATTTCGTAATTAAAAACTGACCAAGCCCCGGGGCCTGGCCTGGCCTGGTCTGGCTTTGTTATTAAACTTGGCTGCAAATTAAAAGTCAAACTGTTTAAGACAATGTACAAACATACTTTGGGCCGGAGATTGAAAAGGGTAGGCTCATGCTGCGCTGGATTTGAATATAGCCTCGCTTGCCTTGTCTGTTCATCTACTAGCAACCCTTGCCGGCTGACCATCCATCCATCCATCCACGGACGGCTGCACGCAACGTGGCGCTAATTTCTTTGATTACATGTGCGCCGGAGACGAGTCGAAGTCCAGGAGCTTGAGACGAGACTCTCCAGCATCCGGGCATCCCGTCATCCTTTGTGCTCTGTCTTACGGCGGAAGCGGCCAGCCTGCAATGACCAACTGAACTTCAAAACTTTGACTTGACCAGCGGCCACCCTTGCGATTGCGATTGCGACTGCGATTCCTTTCCCTTAATCACAGCGCCGGCTCATCCCCGCTCAACCTGCACATTCATCCACCTCGTCCGACGAGGGACTTTAAAATGTGTTAATTTCAAATTATTGCAGGACTGTAAGGACGGCACAGCCAAGTGGTGGCAAATGAAAATCTTAATTAGGGCTAGCTGCTGACCGGCAGGCCAGCCCATTCAACCTTTAACCCGGGGGCAGTTCCGAAGATGCGAGCTGCATACACGAGTAAGCGTTCGCCACACGGAAACAAATATTGAATAGGTTTTTGAAATATTAAATATTATGTATATATTTTAAACGTGAACAATTTTAAACCAGATCAAGCTACAAGGAAAGCACAGAGCTAGAAATTAAACTGCGTTTGTAGTGTTAAAAAAAAAAAAAACAAATTGCTTTAGAAAATGTTTAATCATTCTAAATCTATTTAAACAGCGGCTATCTACTTTACTACTGTACTTTATAATATTATTTTTCCATAATTAAGATAATAAAAATTGTAGCATTTTCCCTGCTTAATAATTGACAATGACTCCACTCGAAAGGAATCTAGCATCGAATCTTGACAGGTTTCTATTGGCATCTGGCTTTTTTCGAAAGGTATCCTGCGTCCGAGAAGAGAACGACGCTAATGATTGATGGCTGCATAAGCAGGCTGAATTCATATTTATGTCCATATATCCATGCCATATTCACACATCCGTTTGCATTTGCATGCGAAGTAAATAGCTAAGCAGAACAAAAAGACCTCGCCAGAAAGGAACTTTTGCCCACATGCACTTGCGGACTCTGGCCGAGCATAATGCCGAATGAATGCCATGGGCTGTGGGAGGTGGAGCTGGATGTGGATGTGGAGGGTGGAGGCCATGAGTCCAAAGGGGTTGTGGCAGAGTGGGCCCAGCTACTTTGCGCTCTTTGTGCGACTGTGCCCGTGGAAATGGGAATGGAATTCTTTGGTTTGATTTTTTGTTCGGCTGTTTGCGCCGGGTCCGTCGTCCGTCGTCCGTCATCACTAAAAAGTTAATTGCACGAAAAATAAGTTAATACTCGACGCCTGCTCCGTGCCAGTCCACTTCGATGCCGTTCCAGTCGCTGTTTAATTTAATTAGTCGGCGGCGTCCTTCTCCGTTCCCCCCTACCCCCAGCTCCCCATGATCCTCTTCAGGCTCGGGCAAGGACTCGTGTGTGTGCCAGTCCCAATTCGAGTTTCATTGCCCGCTCCTATCGGCGCGGCTCCTTGCCTTTATACGGACACACGGATGTGTGTGTGCGACATGTGTGCGGACTTTCGACTGTTTGTCAATACGATTCCGTGGGCTGGGCAGCCGGCAAGTCAATTAGCAAGTGTTTTAATTGCCTTAAATTTGCATAATTTCTGTCAACAAGGCAGGCCCTACTAAACCTTTTACCGGGACCAAGGGTGTTCTGAAGTGCTTGGACGGGGATTTATTAAGTTTGAATAAGAATTTTATCAGAAGGAATCTTAAAGGTTGAAATGAAGGGATTTCTCTATTATTTTTAGGAATGGTTAACTATAATAACTTTCCCACCAATTTCTTGCTCCATTAAATATTCACACATTTAGCACAAAGACTCAACTGCTTATTTTATAATCCCTTCTTCTGGACCTTACTTATCCTACTTGGTCAGCGCCTTTGGGAGTTCAAGGAAGATTTTGCGTATTAGTTTCAATTAGTTGACTCTGACAATGGGTCAGCCAAGGGAGCAGGGCCACGCCCGGATTAATTCCTCGTTGAGACCCTGCTCCGGGCATTTCAATTAACCCGGGACGCACCTTAAGCGATGGCCGGCACAAGACAATTCCAATTCCACGAAACGTCCTTCCCATACGATCTGACCTCGTTTCTACCAGCAGAAGACGCACAACTAATTAGACACATGCCAGGACATTAGACACACATGTGCGGTTGCTCGTAACCGTATCTGTAACTGTAGCTGTCGCTGTATCTGTATCTGTAACTGTGACTGCGCCTGACTGACTGAAACCTTTTGCCTGCTTGACCGTACGCAAATTACTTGTGTCATAAATTCAGTCCGCCAGAGCGACAAGAAAAGTCGGGCGGCAACCCGAAATAAAACCCGAGGCTTACGGCCCGCAAGTGGGTCGAGGAACTGGGGCTTGGCCGACTCCGAGTACCACGTAACGTAACCCGTCCGGAGCACGGACACGTTGGCCCCTTGCCGCCGCAGTTTATGGCCACAAAGTTTCGATAACTCAGGGGAGAACCACGACCTTCATAAAGATCTCAATCTTAACGATGACAATGCGAAAGTTTTCGGTCACAGGTCCCCTCAAGATCCCCCGAAACTATAATCGCCACATACACCTCCACCCCGTTGACGTTGTCTTCGCGTTAGTCGAGACAAAAGTGGACTTAAAATCCCAAAAAGCGAGGGAAATATTATGGCCACATGTACGTAGTGTACACCTTTTCAAAACCGGTTGCTTATCGAAGCCCTTTGAATGCCTTTTGGGGGTTGCGAGATGCAGGAGTTGCGATAAGCCTAATATGCGTTTTCCTCGGCTGCTCGTTACGTTCATCTAGCCCGCAGGACACGCAGCTACAGTGGAACATCCCTGACAGGAAATTGAAGAAATCAAATATTGCAAAATTTAATTTTGACAAACACAAATGAAAGTCTCATAATCTATCTCATCTGCGAAACTCTCGCTTGTATTTTCTTAATCTTAAAATCTGAATTAATCTCTTTAGGTTTGCCTTAATGATAGTTGACTGTATTACAGCACTAAATTCATAAACACTTTGGATAGTTGCAATGACCCACCCCGCTACCGGAGGTACACGAAACAAAAGGACGTACGTCCTTCTCGGACGTTTCTTAATTTGCTCTACGTGATGGGAAATGGAGGCAAAGGGGTTTCCCATTTTGGGGCCTTTTGTTCAAGACTCTTTGTGTCTTCAAGATTAACATCGCAACGATTTCTTGCTGAGTTATGGCCCCCAAAGTTGCACCAATTCCATCGCCCCGCAGCCAGTCAATGAACTGACCTTACAACGACCAACGCCCAACCACCGCTTCCGTTAATGGCGGAATCATGAATGAAATTGCGTAAAAGTGGTTGCCAAAAAAAAAAAAGAAACAAACAAAAAAGCAGGGAAAGTGAAAACGTGTGGAAAAATAATAACAATAACGGAAAGCAGAAAAACGGCGAAAAAAGCGCTGTGTGAAAATGAATTATATTCGCATATTGGGTGATCAATTAAAATTAACCGAAAAACGAAATAAAATAAAATACACAAACTACTCATACATACGGGCAGGCAGGACAATGTCCTTGGCGTGGAGAGGGGGCGTGTGGGAGGACAGACGACCTCTGCCCGTGACCCCATTCCAATGGGGTGCGTACGCTGCCCGTTGCTTCATTAACCGGCCACCGCACACACGTGCGTTTACGCACATACATAAGTATATCCTTCGGCCCACTCCGCCACCATTTTCCCCACTCCCTGCGGGTCATCGGACTATGACAAGGACCTGTGCCGGCATTTTTATTTCGTTTTTCAGCTCACACCAATGCAATCCGCCCGCCGCCCACTGCATGTCATAATAACGCCAGCACCACCAACCGACCGACAGGAACAACAACAAGCTGCTGTAACCCAATGCCGCTCAAGGTCAAACCATAATCGTTGATAATGAAAATTATTCGTTTCGTTTCGTGTTTCGTTTTTTCGCGTTTCCAATTTTTTATTTTCACCCAGCCTTTTCCTTTTTGGCCATTTTTTGTTTATTTTTGGACAGGCGCGTCCTTGCCGCGCTGCACTCGTATTTGTTTTTGTCACTCGTTTTCTTTAATTTCCATTTAATGCAATTCCAGCGCTCATTGCCGTCCCTTCCTCCCCCGACTCATTGTGTAAATTATTGCCGAAAAATAAAAGGCCAGAAACAAGGAGCGAAAAAGCATGCAACATAATTAAAAATCAATGGCATACAAACAGATAAAGGCCGGCCGAGGGTGGGCGTGGCAAACAGCCTGATTTCCACATTAACAGCGCACCCAACGTCCCCCCGCTGGCTGCAATTTATTTTTGATTGTTTTTTAATTTATTTTTTATTCGCATAAAAAGCGCAACAAAAAGTTATGAAAAAAGCGAGCGCGCGCGAACGTGCAGCACACAGCAAAAATCAACGAAACCGAAAAGCGAGTAAAAAAAAACCGAAAACATGGGAAAAAAGAAGGGGGCAGCCGAAAAAAGGGAGCACAACAAAAAGCAGGCCAAACAACGCCGGTCAGCAGCAGCAGGACGACCGGCCCACATGACTGCCCGATGTCCTGGCCAGCTCCCTCTGCACATTTTTGGTGGTGTGACGGCCAATGAACAGTAAAACTGTTGCTGCCGTGTTGCAACGTCAGCTGAAAGCGGCCCGAATGGCCAGGGAAAATGGTGAAAAAAGGCAAAGTGTCGAAAATATAAAAAGGCCAATGCGCGGCCAAAGTGGGGGAAGGAATTCGAGCAGCAGTTCCACAGAAGAGGTGACTAGATCTGACACCAAAGCCCCATGGAAATCACTTCAAAACCTCAAAAATAATGGCTGTGGAGGGGGAAAATAAAGACCACGAAGTGGTTAGGGATTGAACTTAATTAAATTATTAAGTAGCTTTGTAACTAGATTGATTTATATTTAAATATAGGTTGTTACAAGGTCTTAGATAACTAAAAATCTCTTTCAGAAACCCAACTTGCAGCTGCTTGAAATATTATAAGGTTTAGTAGTCCTTTCTCACCAGAAAGAACTCCAATCTCGTTATCCTTCCCACCCGTTTCTTTCCGCGTGCTGATCTCAGGTATCTTCTTGCTGGCCGACTTGATGTTGCCTCTATCCTTCTCCCCCTTCTTTCGCCAGCTCGGATTCATTTATTTTATTTGCGCTCATTTTTTGGGCGCCAACTACACACAGATACTGGCCAGTGTCCTTCCGAGCCCAGGCTCCCATCGACCATCAACCCTCTGCCTTGGCTGCAATTCTCTTTTCTTTTTGGTTCTTTTTTACCGGTTTGTAAAAATCACGTGAAATTTTTTAAATTGCGAAATAATGCCGGTCAAACTCATTATACATATATCCTGTTTTCGATGCGTTTACGGCGGGATTTTTTCTTCTCTCTCCGTTACGTGATTTCATTTTTGGTGAATGGGGGAGTTTCAGCTGTAAATGGGAAGAGGATGCAGTGCAACAGCTGGCAGAGTCCAATACTGTTGTGAGGATTCCAAACAAAAGTTAATATTTAAAAAAGAAATAATAGCCATAAATTAAGATCTAAGGATCATGCTATTAATAAAACCTCAGAATAATTTAAATAAATGTAATACATTTATCTACTTTGATCTACGATTCTAAATTGCATTAAAATATTTCGTTTAAATGTATTTTTCTTGCCAAATTAAGTACTTGGTTTGCCGTCTCAGAATTGAAAATTGCTAGACGTCATTGTAATGAAATTGTTATCGGGTCGTTAGCCCCGCACTAGACATTCATTCCCCCTTCTTAAAATCGGTGAAATTACTACCAAGAATCACCCGGTCTCGGCTTTGTTTGTTTGCCATCAGCGGAAGTTTTTAATTTGGTGCACTCTGTGCCTGCCAAACGACTTTGCCTTCGAAAAACTGCAGTTTCGGCCTGCATAATATGCACTTTGCTCCCTTTTCGGCCCGAAGGGGTTGTTAGCCGGCCTAGACCAGGGCCAAGTTGCAGGCCCTGTTTTGTCTATTATCCCACGGAACTCAATTACCCGAAACAAAGCCCTATCACTGCAACGGTGGTCGGTGTCTTTCCCGCGCAATGTGTGCAATTTCGTGCAACTTTTTGGGGCAAAAGTTTCGTAAATTGCATTCGCGCGGAAAGAAATTTCGGAAATTGCCTTAAAGATTAAAGTCGGGGCAAAAGAGTTGGGAATTAGTTGCGAGGAAGGCGCCAGGTGGGCGAGGCGCGCGGTCATGACGCCACTTCTTGGCCCCGGAAAGTAAGTCACACCACGAAAGGTGCGCCCGGATGACTTAGGAGTTTGCTGCCCCGTATCTTTGTGTGCTACGTCCTGGCGACACTTGTAACCAAATTGACACTAAAACCCGTGCCCACCACCCTCGGTGGCTTCAGGTCCCCAAGGTTTCGAAGACGGCGACGACAACTTCGGCCACACCTTTGCTTGCCCACATGTGGCCAGTCGGTAAATAGTCCTGGGAATGTGTGCGTGTGTGTGTGTGTGTGTGTGTGTCCATGCAAAGTAAATATTTTCAGTCGCAAGGATTTCATTATCCTTATCACATGACAAGCGGAATTTTTCCGCCACACACACAAAAGCGCAAAGAGCGGCGAAAGATGTTACTGGGACTCGATGAATGGCCGTGGATGCATGTATGTTGCGACGCCACGACGCCGCCTTGCTGGCGTGTAATGTCCTTTAAGTCCTATTTGGACTTTAATTAAGCAGCACCACCCTAGATGATAGGTATTCGCTGGGCTTGCTGGAATAGTCCTGAGTTGCCAAGGAACTAAACTTACATTACAATTTTTCCATTTGTTCCGAATTATAATATATTTCTTAAACAAAATATTTTAATAAGTTCTTAAATAATACATTGAAAAAGCTTAATCAATTTTTTTATATTCCAGAAAATTCTCTTACAGGATACTTGTTGTCCTGAGCTCAGGCTCTAGCCTTGTTTATGTTGCCGCTTTTGTTGCCTTGGTGGTTTTACCGTCTCTTGAGATATTCCTTTATGTGTGACCCAGCATTTGTGTGTGTGTGTATGTGCTAGTGCGCTGGTGTGAGTGGCACTCCTGTGTGCTTATCCTTAACGGCGGTTGAGCAACTTAACTATTTGCATGTTTGTCCTGGCACCGAACGTCGTTGTCGTTGTCGCTGTCGTCGCTGTGGTCTGTGCCTAGTTTAGAGCCCTTGAAGATGACGTCGTCGCGCTCGTCCTGCCAGGACCTAGTTGTTAATTACCGCAAGTTGGCTGGCAGGACAAAAGGAGCCTTGTGCGCTTAATTGAAATTAAGTTCAGCTTCGCTAATGTCTTTATTAGGCATCTCCCTGCAAGAGACGGCTTCCTTAGAGCCAGTTGAGTGGATCAAACTCAATGCCAATTATTTGTCAATCAGGATGGGAGTACGGAGATGGGCTGCATTGCAACGGAATCGCATTTCGCTGGCAAATTGCGACTAAAAGCAACTGCCTCTATAACAGCAACAACAACAAAAAACGGGCACAACAACAATGACAGCGGACAACAAATTGATATATATGGACAAGTCCGCGGATTGACAAAGCAGCTGCAGCGTAAAAACCCATCCATGTTGCCTGTCCGTTAAAGTCCCCTTCCCAGGGTTCCCCCATCCCTTTCCCTCGGCCCTTTTTCCTACGAAAAATAGCATTTGAGGCTGTTGTTGCTCTGGCTGCTCTGCTGCTGTCGCGAAAAGTGCATTTTGTTGAGCGGCGAACGGGACGTATGAGCAACGCATCCGAGGAAAAATAGAAGGGGACCGTGGGAGCAGGGCAGAGGCTGGTGGTGGGTGTGTGGAGGGGGCTGGTATGGAGAGGTCGTAAAGGAAGCAGAGCAGCTTCGGCGACAGTCGCAGTTGCATTGAATTTTTGCCATTGCAACGATGGCTGACAGACGCCAGCCATCAGGCAGCATCCCCCAGCCAAGCCACTTCCTAACCGAAGGGCTCCCCCCTTGACCACCCTCCCCATCACACACACATACACAACACCGCCCTTTGTAGGCGGGGCTTTTTTGTAATTTTTGTTTTTCAAACGCAAGCGCGCATTTTTAATGCAGCAACGCAGAGTGCATGCCAGAGAGAGGGAGGTGCGGGCCGAGTGTGAGGCGAGTGAATCAGTTTTATCCCGGCTTAGTATTTTGTTTTCCGCCCCCTTCGATGGTGCATTTTGTGCCCGTGGACCTGCAGTTAAAAATATTACATATCGAAAGTTCAAAGTTCGGTTGTAGGGCATCCGCTTGCATGTCCTTTGAGCCTCGCACTCGGATCCGCTTGATTAATTAAAAGCAAAATATGTTTATGGCCAGCGCAACAGTTCCTTGGGGGATAACCGGATGATGATGGCGGCCGCAGGGGGGGTCAAATGGCAAGCGCATAAAAAAGGGAACGCCATGAATTATGCAGATCCCGCGGGTGAGCTGGTCACTCGATCCCCGATTTACGTGGCACGGGCGGGCACGTGAGGCAACTGTACCGCCTGACACTTGGCGGAACCTTTGCCTCCGCTTCCTTTCCAGGCAGCAGCGAACAAAGGCCAAACGGTCATCCCCTTGCCTTGTGGCCCCGCTGATTGCATTTGCTGCAACATTTTTCGTTTGGTTTTGTTTGCCTGAACTCCGAGGGGGGTGAGCTGGACAGGGGGGAGGGGGGTGTTGCAACTGCACTGCCCGACACTGCACTGCTGCAATGTCCTGGCATTCGAATGGACTTTTGTTGTCGACCAAAATGCAGCTGTCGCGATGTTCAGACCGTTGCGGCTCCTCTTTCCGCTCCCACTCCCTTGTGCTTGTTTAGTTTTTCGCGCAATTTTCCGCGCTGCCTTTGTCATTTTCGGGGGTTTTTTCATCCGATGCCACTGCCCGCCAGCCGATATTTTCGTTATATAAAGCCCAGGACACGGACGCATGCTTTTAGGCAACGGCCAGTGCATGCAAATGCATCTGCAACTGCAGCTGGGCTTCGGGGAATATGCAAATCAGCCATCAGCAGCAGCAGCAACAGCCACTGCCTGTGCCACAGCAGCTGCAGCTGCAACAAAAGGCTGAAACTAGAAATGCTTTATGGCAGCCGTTGGAACGGGTAAGGGACGAAGGGTCACTGGCATAATTGATGCCGTTCGAGCCGCGACCAGCTTTGCACGCCCATTAATTTGCTATCGAATTGCGCTCAACTAATTGGACAGCAGCATAATGCGAATTTAATGAAGATCGTGGATGGTGAGGAAGGGCATCGGGTGACTGCTGATTAGAAACCAAATAGTAACCAATTTAAGCCATCATTAATCATGTTTTAATGCAGATTCCTCAGTAATCAAAACTGTCGCAATGGTATTTCATATTTCGGATTTAATTTTTAACTATAGAAATTTTTTGTGTGGCCTTTTCTTCTTTATCCGTAAATATTTGCCAACATTAGGACATGTTCAAATAAACCTTTAAATGCTTATAACTTAAATCGGCAATTCCTGCTTCAGTTTAAGGTATAGTAAACAGTAATAGCAATCATATAGCAATGCGTAGATATAATGGAAATTAATCCTGCAGTTGCATCCGATGATCTGCATTTCAGTTCTTTGAGCTCAGATTGCCCTAGGAGTTCCATTCATGATTCTGTTTGTTTTTTAATGCGATTTCCGAGCATAGTTTTCCAGCAGATGAGCCGCTGTCGGCTGCCGTCCGCGAGCTCATTAATTAATGATGACTGGCCAGGACAGGCCAGAGCCGGACAGACCAGCGACCGCAGCAGGTGGCTGGCCACCCTCCCCCGCCATGACCTTTGGCATTTGTGCATAACAACTTATGAATCCATAAGCTATCTGGCAATCTCTTTATGAGCAGCATTGCCAATTCCTCTCCCATATCGCGCCAAACCAAAGCCAAACCAAACGGAACCGAAGCAAGGCAGGCCCTACCCAAACCAGACCCCAAGCAAAGGCAAAGTCAATAGCCAATGCCATCGATAAAGCCATAAACTCCATGTACTGGGGGGGATTGTGGGTGCTGTGCCTATCCGGCCTAAACTGCGCCACCACTGCCCGCGCTCCAGCCTTTGTTCCGGACAACACGGCGTATGAGTAACGAACGCGATGCGTAGGATTAAATGCAGGCTCTGCCTAGTTTCGATCCGCTGTCCCTCCCACATCTATACATATATCCCAATACATATATATCCATATATATATGGCTGCATATATCTATATGCACATTGCAGTGGCTGTCGCTGCATTCGTCCACCAATTTTTCTCCGCTTTTTTGATGCGCTTCAACCCCTCGCCGCCCCCCCGCCTCATGCCCCATGACGTGCACGAGTTAGTGAGAATTTATGCTGGCTCTATTGTTGTTGTTGCGGATCCTGGACTCCGCTTGGGTTTGAGTTCGGATGGCGTTCTATATTTTTTCCAGCTGCAATTTTCTTTGCTGGATATTTTAATGCCAACTCTGGCGATTTACCAATACACCGAACGAACCGACAACAACATCCAGAAAAGGCGGCGAAATAAAATGCAAAAAAAAGAGTGTTGCATGCGCGCAGGGGCAACATAGAAAACTTTTACGTTTCGTTTAGGTTTTTGTTTTGTTTTTTTTTTTTTGCCAGCTTTCAGCTTTCCCTCCTGCGTTTTTTTTTTTCTTCCTTCTGCCATTGCAAATGAAAACGAAAAAATTGCATTTTCCCCGCCAGTGTGGGCGCGTGGGTGTGTGTACGAGTGCGAGTGTGGGAAGTACGAAATCAAAACAAAACATGGCCACATGGCGCTGTTTGTGGGTTGACGGGTGGGCCTCGTACGGGGGGAGGCGTAGTTCACCCAACAGTGCGGAGTTCGGAGCAACAGCTACCAACTCCCTATCTGTGGCCCCTGGTCAGTGTGGTTCGAGGGAGTTCCGGGTTTTAGGTTGCAGTTCCTGCCTCCCACATCGCGCCCATCGGTCGCCCGGTGGCTTGGGTGCTGCATACTTTTTGGCGTTGTTTGATTTTTAGGCGCAGCAAAATGCGTTTTGCTCTTGATTGGAGGTCCGGTGAGTGTGAGTGGGCCCCGGCACACACACGCACAGCAGTTTGAGTGTACGGTATGTGCATTGTCCATGTCCTGTTCTCCCCGCCACCGCCACCGCCACCGCTGCATGTGAGTGTGTACGTGTACGTGTCGCTGCTGTCGTCGCGCTTTGTTTTGATTTTTCGCGACTGAGCGCGCGTTGCTGTCTGTTTCTCTCTGTGTTTTTGGATTTGTCCAGCATTGCATATGTGCGCCCAGTTCGAGTGGGTTTGAGTGTAGTGCTGCATGTGTATATGTGTACATTAGCAGGACTGACGTCGGCGTCGCAGTCGCAGCAATTTTTTGCGCCAAAGCCAAAACCAAAAAGGACGAGGACAATTCGGTTGGCGCTGCTGCCGCTGCCTGCGACGTAGCCGCGGAATTTTTTTTTGCGCGTTTCGCGCCCGGCCAGCGGCCACTTTCATCCAAAGCCCACACAGTCACAGGCACTAGCATATCCACATCCACATCGTCCTACTCCATCATCAAAGCGCTGCAGCGACGACGCCATCGACATCGACAGCGGCTCTGACTGTGTGACTCTGGGGCCCATCGTCATCGTTAGCAATTTTTGCCAGGACATTGCAACAGAAAACGGCTAAACGCGAAACAAGTTGCGGCGCTTTTTTCTGCTCCTCGGGTTCACGTCTCCCTGTCCTGGCCTGTCCTGAATCGAACTGAGCTGCACTGAGGCCGCAAGGATCAGGCAGCGGGCACCAGGCACCGGGCACCAGGCATCGGGCATCGGGCAAGGCAAATCAGTAGGCAGTGCAAGGCAGGCAGGCAGGCAGTCGGCAGGCAGGTCTTCTCGCCACTTCTCGCAGACTTCTTCGCATCTGCATAAATCACCCCAAGCAAAAGCGGGAGCCGAAGCAGAAGCAGTAGCAGTACCAGTTGCAAAGAAAAAATAAAAACTGAACAAAAAATACAAACCGAAAGACTCGAAGAGAGTGAGATAGATCTAGAAAAAAGTGCCAAGTGAATGTGAAAGTGAAAGTGTGAGCAAAATGACTTGAAGTGCAGCAGACTAGACACCTACACCTTCGCCCGACCAAACACTCGACCATTCCCCCCCTGCGTATACGCAACGTTCGCCCAGAATGCTGCCAAGACACCGCGCATACGCCCCGTTGGCCCACCAGCCCATCGAACTGAGACTCGGGCTGGGGCTCGAGCAGCCATCGCAGGCCGCCATGCCGTCTTGAGTGCATCGCAACCCCTAACAAAAAAATATTAAAAAAGACAAGAAAAGCCGGCTTGCGCCGAAAGACAATGTAAACGCCGGCACTAGAATGTAGCGCAGTTTTTTCTTAATTTCCCAAAACTAACTAACAAAACCAGCCAGCCAACAACAAATAACAAAATAGACAAAGTTACATTTTTGCCAATATATCGATAATATTAATCACTTGATAATCAGCGACATTTCGTTCGTAAGCAACAACAAGCAAGCAACAAACAACAACAACAACAACAACTAACAACAACTAGTAACAGCCATCAGCAAAAAGCCAAGAAGCAACCAAATAAGCAGGCAATATCAGTCAGTCAGTAACGTCAGCAGAATAACGAAAACGAAGTAATAGGATTGAGTAACTCCAGTTTCAGTTCCGCACCGATTCCGATTTGAGCCAAAATTAAAACGTCTGAATTTGATTTCGACCGTCTCGCATTTGTCTGGCCCCGTTCCGTCTTCAAGTCTCGGCCACAGGTTCGTCATCGTCCCGACACCATCTCAGTTTCTACAAATTCAGACGTAGATCCTTAGTTAGTTCACCTTTGTATTGTGCATTTCGGCAAGCCACACTATTTGGAAGAGATCCAAGAGGAGTCAAAAACAAAAGAGGAGAAGACCAGAAGTCAACACTCGAAATCGAAAACTACGAAATTACCTGAAAATTTTTAAACAACCAAAAAGTCTATGAGAGCAACAAAAATTACACGCTAAATTTTACAAAAGTCAAAATTTTCTTATATTAATTTATAAAAAATAAATAAAAGTAAATAAATTACCAAAAAAATGAAATTATAAAAAAAGAGAGAGACCCTTAACAAAATAAAAACAAAAAGTAAACGGAACTATAGTCAAGAAATTAATCAAAGTTTAGAGAGAACACTAAATGCAAACGGAATATCAAAATTATTGTGATGTGATATTTTTTCGATGTATTTTTATTTAAGGGTGAGTACAATTTATAAAAATTACATAGTTAAATATTACATATATTTATAGTTTGATTACATTTAGCTATAAGATTATTTATTGCAATGGTTGATTAGTACACATTTTTAACACAATTGATTTTTCTTGTGAAGACTTGGGTCTAAATTTCTACTTATTGATTGATTAAATGGTTATTATTTTTATTATTGCCACTTAAAAAAGATCCCGTAATAGAAAAAGGTATAATAATTTGCATAGTTTATTTATCTAATATATTAAAATGACCGTATATAAATTTGAATTGTATCTATTTTCTTGTCCTTTTAAATATTATGGTCTGCATCTTGATATAGTTAAAGAAAATGTAATTTTGGATAGCTTTGGCTTCTTAAATTCAACTAATCAATTTATAGTTCTTGAAATTAGAGCTAGAAGGAGGCTGAGGATGATAGGGTACACAGTTGATCTGCCAAACCGTGTCTTATAATCACTAATTTTTGTTTCTTTGAATTGTGAAATTGAAAGAATTGAAAGTTTCTATTCATAGTGACCGCAAGCTACATTCATATAAATATATAGCATTTCCTACTCATCTAAAAGAATTAAACAATTTGTTAAATTAAAACAAGGGAAAGCAGGGTTTTTGACTTACTAAATTATTTACAAGAGATCTGCTTTATAAGGTAATGAAAATAAAATAATTAAGAAGTTACCCCATTTTAAAGACGCTTTTCTTAAATTCAAAACCACATTTTTGAAACCATACTTTTACTTATAAATTCCAGAAATAAATTAAATTAATTAAATTAAATATTTTCTTGGAAATTTCAAAAGCATAGCTTTTAAATAGTTTCCTTGATTGTTTATTCAAAAAGAAAGATTAATTTCTGGAATTTTGTCATTGGGGTGTAAAGATCGCTAGAGTCTACTGCCTCAGCTTGGGCTTGAGCTCGGCTCGGCCCCGGTTCGTCTTCCCTCTTCCTGTGGACTTCGTATCAGTTGTCGGGAAACGGAGTTCAGCTGCAGCAGCAACATGCAACAGCATCGTGTTGCTGGTGTGCATGTGCAGCAGCAGCAGCAGCAGCAGGTTTAGTTGTAGTTGTAGACTTTTTGCTTTTCTACATCCTCGCACGCACACTACGGCCAACTCCCGCACACACACACAACAGTGCAGGAGGTGAAGTTTTGGAGTCGTGCACATAATGTAAACAAGGACATGCGCAGTGCATTCCCGTTTCCCCAACAGGAGAAGTGCAGTGCAGGCAATGCAATTGCCAACTAGAAGATAGCAGCGACAGCAGCTGAAGGGGCAGCTTGGGTGGCTTGTGGGTGGCTTTGGGGTGGCTTGCGGCTGGTTTGGGGCTCCATTTACCAACTGCTGCACTAGTAAATAGCAGATGGCAGCGAAGCCGGCGACGACGTTAGCTGCGACGTCGCTGTCGACGCCAACTTGCCACAGTTTAGATGGGAAAAAAAGGAAAACTCCAAAGTGGCGAAGAGCCAGATAGAGAGAGGGAGAGAGCGAGCCCGAGAGCCGGAGCGAAAGAGAGGACCTCGGATGCGCAACGAGAGCTGCGAGTGCAGCCGAAAGGATGCATCGCTGCAAGGCAATTGCACTCCAGGACTCTCGCAGCCGCCAGACTGAGGCGGTTGCTTCTTTTTTGGTTGTGTTGTCTCTTTTCGGCTTATTTTTAGAAGTTCGCCCCACCGCCCAGCCCCCCGTACCCAGCCCCCACAGCCGCCTGCAGTTTATTTACTTGGCCAGGACTCGGAATTTTACATGGCAGCGACCGAAAGGGGGGTTGGCAGCAGCCGAGGCAGCAGCTGTTCATGGAGCCCCAGCACGTGCAGCAAGCAACTGCCCTTCAGCTGCCCCAACCTTCCTGCGTGATTTGTGCGTTGCCAACAGGACGACAACGACAACGACGACGACGACGACGACGATGGCGAAGCTCATCATGGTCTGGAGCTGAAGCTGGGTCTGGGCATGGAAATGGGAGTGGGCATGGTGGTGGGGTGGGGTGGGGATGTGGACTGGAGATGGGTGGTGCAGCTGCATTTCTTTGCCAGCGCCGTCGTGCGTGGTTGGTCGGCTCGAAAAAGGGTCGGCGGTGGGTGTGGGTCAAGTGTGGGCGCGTAGACATTGCGTAGAGTCGGAGCCAAGTTTTTTCTATTTCTTGGTGGGCAGCTGCCCCCACCAGTGGCCACCAGTTACCACCACCGCGCTTCATTCGCAAATCGAGTGCTCCAAGTACATAGGCTGTGTTCTGTCCTGTGCTGTGTGTGTATGTGTGTGTATGGGTTTTTGCGCGCGCGAACTTTTGCCAAAGGAAAAAAACTTACATACAAGGACAGTAGCAGGAGCGAGGGGTGTTCGCTGCATTTTGCGCGTCTGTAGATTTTTTTTTCGGCGGCTGTCGATGGAGGTGGGGTGGCCATGTACGTGCCCGTGCCCGTATCCATGTCCGTGTCCATGTCGCGATGACGGAACGCCGAACGAACGGGGAACGCATCGCATCGCAACGCAACGCAACGCATCTATCGCATCGGCATCGGAAGGCATCGGGCCGGGCACCGCAGTTGGCATACGGCTTTTGGACGTCTTTTGAGTAGAACATTGCTTTTTTATATCCTCGGCTCGACGCACCGCCCGCCAGCGAGTGAGCAAAAGAAGTAACGGCCACGATAGCCGCCGCTCCAGCGAGGAGCCGCAGAGTTGGTCCAAGTCGTCGACGGTTCGGTTCAGTTTCGGACTTGCTTATTTTCTAAAAATCGCCAG
>JAEIII010004518.1:0-13226 GCA_018905755.1 Drosophila ohnishii | reverse complement strand
TCTACAATATGCTTATCTTGGCCTATAAGCCTTGACTACTGATATCAGACCTATCCTAATGCTATTACAAGTTCCTATAAGTGATAGATAATAATATAATAGAATTCATTTAATAATATAAAAACTAACGCTAAACTGCCTACGTAGCCCAAGTCTTGGATTCATTAAATATTAAAGATTTATGTATTAATCTTCTGTCAAAAGGAATTTCTTATCTACTCTGTTTTACTGTATAACTTAAACACATCTCAAAGTTATAATATTAAATCTTAAACTATTTTTAATATTAAAAAATTAATAGTTATGGTAAATCCCCTAGAAAATGTGACTTAAAAGCCACGACATTCTTGATATCAAAGCCTCCACGAAACACAAATCTCAACACAGTAATCTATAGTTAAAGCTGCCACGACTTTAAACTTGTGGCTCATCCTTAGGCACTAAACACAAAAAAAAAACTGATACAAGTGAAACCTCCAACTGGAAATGTGCCGTTTTGTGGCTATTGTATGTACATTTCGGTCACATGCAAAAATTAAATGCCACGAGTGATGGATGCACGGTTATCTGGTGGGCGAGGAGCCTTATCTGCCAAACGCAGGGATTAAAGCCCACTTAAGGGATAACTACTGTATTAAAGAGATGCTACATTCCAATAACAAAAACACAATTTGCCTTGTTGGCACTACACACACACACATGTATATACACGCGCGCGCGCACACACACATGCAAGCAAATCCGCTAGCGCGCTCCCACACAAACGCACCATGGGCACACACACACACGCACAGCAGAGAGACTGCAAGAGACACGCTGGCAAAATTTGTGTTGTTGCGGCCACGGCCAGGCGCACACACACACACGCGTTTTCGTTGTTGCCACTTTTTACTCACAGGATTTTCCGTTCCGTTCGCTGACGTACTTTCCACGTTGCAGTTTTCCCTTCTCGTGGAGCGTTTCGCACTCACTCGCAGGCACAGCGATAGAGTAACTGTCGTGCCGCCGCTGCAGGTGTTGGATCTGGAACTGAAATCGGACGCAGGCAGGGGCAGAAACCGAATCTGAATCTGCTCTGGGCGCTATTCGACGCTGCTCTGCTGCCGTTGCTGCTGCTGCGCTGCTCACCTGTGAGACGAGTCGCCTCGCGCGGGTATCGGTGTGTGTGCGTGTGTGTTTGGGTTTCACTGAGACCAGGGCTGGCGCACAGCTGAATATTTTGCCACTGCCTCCATATGTTCACTTTACTGGCCGCTTTCCCCGCACCAATCCAGCACTGGCCGCAGTTTTCCGAATTTTCCGAACTCCCAGTTAGTTCCGTTTGTTCCCGCGGCTGTGCAGCCCTGGCAGCAGCAACGCCAAAGAAATTGCCACATAGCCGGCGAAAGCCTGCTCTCGGCTGCCTTCGGCTCTCTCTTCGGCCGTTTCTGTGACGTGTGACAAGTAGCAACACGACGGACCAGGGCTGCTGCGCGTTGGCATTTGAGGGAACCAGTTGCTGACATTGTTGTTTTCATGCTGATTAAGCTTTTTTAATCTCCATTACACTCACTAGACACTATTTCATAAACAACTCGCAATATTTTACACTTTTTATGTCAAGTTTTTGCCAATTTATGGCACACTTTCACCAGATGAGTGAGACAGCCCTGGGGCACTTGACAAGGCCAGGGCTGCGCAGTAAGTGACAGTTGGGCGCGCAGCTTGAAATTGCAATGAACTAGTTCACTCTTGGCGCGCACTTTGAAATTAATATTTTTAAAGTGACAATTTACATGAATATTAAATATTAATTAATTCCGTACGAAATACACACTTCACAGAAGTTCTCTAAAGAAAAACAAACATCTTTAAACAGAATTATTAATATTCGAGTGAGTTTAAAGCCCGCGCGTTTCGAATTTAAATATTAAAATCAACTTACGGCCAGCAATTAAATGCCAGCTAAATTTAACACAATTAGCTATGTAAATTGACTGGTTTAATGGATGTAAACCGCAACCCGTGGGCGGAGGGAGACCCTGCAAGTGGCCCAAGGCCGTTGCGGCCACCCTCCTTCCGGGCGAGTGGGTTATACATTTTTTTTTTTTTTTTTTTTTTTGCCAGCAAATTAATTGCATTTTGTACTCACGTTACGGTTCCGCTTGCGGACGGAGGAGACGATGGTGCGCTTGTTGCGTGCCACCAGGCATACCGTTATGATCAGAATCACGCCGATGAGGGCGAAGCCCAGAAGAGCGGGCAGCAGCACGCTATCCTCGGCCTTGTAGCCCTGCGAAAAATAAGAGTGCATTTTTAGTGGTTTATTAATAAAGAAAATCGACCCAAAAGGGATACCACGGCACTCAAAGAGGGGGTTTTTAAAAAGAGATTATTCTATACCCCTCGTACCCTTTAAGTGCAGGGTAACCCCTGGAGATCACTTACGGTCCATTGAAAGTATGTCGAGGGATCAATGTAGGCCCAGTGCGTCTTGATCCAGGCGCTGTTGCTGCGATTATTCTGGACTGCCGCTGCCTGCTCCTCTGCCTGATTTGATTGTGTCTGCATCTTGGCATCCTGTTGTCCAACGCCGGGTTGGTATTGTGCTCCCTGGGCCTTGGCCAAAACCGGCGGCATAATCGGTTTCTTGGCGGCGGATTTCAGCAAGGGAACCTGGATAATGCGCGTGGTGATGGTGGTGGCCGGTGGCGAGTAACGGGGAGTGGTCACTGGCTCCCTGGTGGTGGTGGTAGTAGTGGTGCTGGTGCTGCTGGTTGTGGTTGTAGTGGGAGCCGGTGTGGTTGTCGTGCTTGTGGTGGTGGTGGTGCTGCTGCTGCTGCTCGTGGTGGTGGTTAATGCCGGGTTACTTGGAGTGGTTTTATTTAAACGTATGACGAACTGCTCCACGCCATTCCGATTGACAATCTGGACATTTCGACCCACATTCTGCTGCAGCAAGGGTGATCCTGTGGGTAATGTGGGATTTCCTGCTATGTCTCCGCCGGCTGATACGACGCCGCCACCTCTCTGGGGGCTGTGGATCAGGGCCGCTTTAGTTTTCAAAAACCATTCCGTGGGATTTGGCAGACATTCGGCGGAGACCAAGAAGGGTATTAGCACGGCCCCGATGATCACGGTGCACACGAAGATGAGTCCTAGATAGGCGAAAAAGGATCGGCGACGTCGCTGACCCTTGACCTTGGTGCCGGACGAAGAGGAGGCCGAGCCAGAGGATGAGGCTCCACCAGCGGAGCGTCCATTGCCCGACAGCTTCCCCTCGATGCGGAAATCATCGTTTTGGGGCAGAATTGTGTATTGCAGGCTGTTTTCGCCGTGTCTTATGGTTTTATACATGGTGCAGTGACGGTCACCGGTGAAGGGTTAACCTTAAAGAGAGTCTTCTCTTAAGATGCGATTCTTTATCCTCTCTTAAAAAACTGAGTGAAAGATCTATCACTGAAGCTCTTACGCTCTCTTGTTCTTTCTTTCGTAGCTTTTATCTGTAGATTCCGGATTCTCACTTTGGGTTCACCTTTTCTTTATTGCAGCTCCTTCTTTCTTTGTTTCTTTGCTTTCTTTTTTAGTGTTTATCACATGGATGGTTTTCTAAGCTTTCTAATTTAATTAAAACTCCGAAGTATTCCGTTTCAAGCTTTGTATTTTCGACGTCTCCTTTGTATTTTATATATTTTTTCTGGCTTATTGTTGTTTTTTTCCCCCCTTCACTTATTCCTCTTCGCTGCGTCCTGTTGTCCCGTTTTGTTGTTGTTGTTGTTGTTCCTGGAAATGCAGTTTGGTTCACTTATTTTGCTGCTGCTTCTCACTCTCTCTCTCTTTTTGTCTCACTCTCTCGCTTTCTCTCGCTCCTTCTCCTTCCACTTTCCCTGTGCGTTTTGTTGTCGCGCACAGGTAACGGTAAATACTTAATATTCGCTCACCTTTGCTTTTCTGCAGCTGCAAAAGCTTACGGGGAAATTGCTTAATTTTCTTCTACAATTTACAATACTACATTAACGGGATAAGCTCCTCCTCTGCGCGTCCTCTACAAACAGGACAGCTATGCGAATGTTGTTGTCCTTCGCGGAGAATATTGTTTTTGTTCCTGTTCCTGCTGCCGATGCTCCTTGCGCACTAAATTTTATGTTTTTATTGATTAAGCGTTTGTTGTTTTTTGACGCAGGCGCAGTTCCAAAAGGCTTTCATATCAGTGCTGGTTAAGGCGCTAAAGAAAAAGGTCCTTTTTCTTGCAGTTTTCAGTACTGGAAAGTGGGATTTAAATATAGTTTGATATATTCAAAACTTTTTACAAATAAACTTTAAAATCATGAATCACTATCTCCTGCTTCACTATCTGTCAATTTATATTGCCCATAAATCCCCGAATTACAATGCTTTGCAGATAAGTTCACGGGGAAAGTCACAACAATACAATTACCCATTATTATTCCATAATTATATTCTAGATTTTAAGATCTTTATGAGACTTTGTTCCCCAAGTAGCCGGCAGACTTTGAGCCAGGAGATAACCCCAACCAACCCCCACTATCTGCAGATTGTTATCGAAAGTTCCTAATGGATTGCGCACCTTGCTAATGGATCAATCAGAAAATTGCGACCGCCAGACAGATTCAGATTTACGAGGTAGCCATATAGTGGTTGTCGTAAAGCCCCGCAACAACTGGTTGTGCCGATAAGCCGGAAGCGAGGGTGTGTGTGGGGTTTATCGGTAGCTTATCGGTTGGGGGGGTTCGATAAGCAACGACAACGACGACGACGACGGCAGTCCAAGAAGCATTTTCCTAGCACAATCTGGAGTAGGCCCTCAGTCACGTAAAATAGGCCAAGCGGTCAACAACATCTAAAGTTTTTCACAGGGAATCGGACTGAAGAAACCCCTTTTATTCCTGAGGAACTCTATAAGGATATATAGAAAAGTGATCAGTGATCAGTGATCTTTAAAAATGGTCTTCCTTTTAGCCCTCGGCCTGATCTTTGGCATTCTTTGGACCCTGATTAGCGTGGTTCTCAAGCTTCTGGGCCTGAAGCCTCCCCTGATTTTCGACAAGTACCCCTTGAAGGGCATCTTCTATAGAGTCAAATTCTGGCTGGCTTTGCTAGTGCTGCGACGCCTGAGATATCGTATTTATAGAAGGAACGAAGAGGTTTTGGGTTCCCCGGAGCACTTGGCCAAGATCGACCGACCCCAGGAGCTGAGCACCGATCCCAAGAGCTACGATGTCGTAAGCTTTATGGCCGCCAATAAGGAGGGTCAGAAACTGATGGTCACCTTGGAGCGAAGGAGGAGAGGTGTTCTCAAAGCAGCTCTCTACCTCTGGCTGCCAGAACGAGGATTGCTTAGCTCACCCAACCTCCCAGACATGATCCATTTCACCACGGAGGATGGCCAGGAGAGCAGCGAGTTCCAGGGCGGCGGTTTCCATGTGTATCAGGAGGAGGCCATGAAGGTGTGGAGGATCCAATACAAGGGAGTTTTGAAGAGCCAAGGAGAAGAGGGAAAGGATGTACCTGTGGACCTGGATCTACGTTTCAGGAGCTCCTCCACGGAACACTTTGATTACAGCCGGGACTTGAGCTCCTCTCTGATAGCCGATTCCATAGCCCGAGAGGCCTGGAACGAGAGATTCTACAGTCTGATTCGAAGCGTTAATCACATCATGGACCGACGGACCCACTACGAACAGAATGGCGAACTCTCCGGCAAGCTGATCCTTGGGGAAAAGGAGTTACCCCTCAAAATGCTGGGCTTCCGGGATCATGGCTTTGGCACCGAACGTTGTCTCAGCTCCATCAATCGTTATGTGTACTTTGCCTTGTTCCTGGACGATGGCAGCAGCATGGTGGTGGGTAATCTCAGCCAGCCATCCTTTTTCCTATCCTCACTGAAGGTGGGCTATGTCTGCACTCCCACGGGTCAGTATCAACCGCTGACCTGGAGCAATTTCGAGCTGTATTCGTATGGGGAGAAGGGTACTCCGCCGCAGCATCAGAACTTTATAGTTCGCACCGAGGAAAAGGAGTACCTGGTGCAGATCCAGGAGGAGGCGTCCGCCGTGCGGTTCGTGGGCGGTGACTGGGACTCGAAGGTCTTCAATCAGTTTGTGGCCTGTACGGTGAATGGAGTGGCGGGTCAGGGGCATGCCGAGTTCCTGTATCGCCACAAGGGCGGCAGGCCCGACGACATAGCCGCCAAGGATCCCAGTTGGTATCGGAACATTAAGAAATTCGAGAGGAGCCTGACGCTGTTGGACGAGCAGGAGGAGAGGGACTTTATATTCTAGAAAATATATTTTTTTTTTTTGTTGTTAAATTTAAGTTTGTAAATGGGGAATAAGTGTAAAAAAATTAATATTAAAATAAAAAAATATGAATTAATTATTCATTTTAACAAAGCTAAAGAGTTGATTATTTGAATTTCTCTGAAGGCAGGGGAAGAATTTTTTAAAAATATTATAATTATGAGTTTTTCCTTGATTTCCTCTCTGCTTTATACAAATATTTGCCAAATCATGTTTTTTATATAAGAATTTCAATTGTTTTTGCTCAACTTCAAGTGGTTTTCGCTGATTTAATCTTGAAATAAGTCCAAATTTAGTTCCATTCAATCGAATCATTCAACGAAATTCCACTGGGAAACAAACTAGTAGTCACCTGGCGAAGGCCATCTATCCCTCAGGTGCAGCTGCAATCGAATGAAATCGAATCGTTCGGTGGGTGTTATCTCCACAGACTGTTCTGTTTCGATAAGGAAGATTAGCAAATCAGTTGGGGGATTGGGATTGGACCCCCCTGAGGGTTCGGAGAGCACTCGAAGCGGGCATGGATCGTTTTGGGATTAATCGACAATAAATTAGCATGCCGAGGAGCGGATAAGATTGTTCAAGTATTTTGGGTTTTCTTTCAATAAATAATAATCCTTATCAAGCGCTGCAAAAGACAACGATAGCTTACGTTAGCTTATGGCCTGAAAAGCCAAGGGAACAGGTGTCCCATCATAGATATCTTGAATATTATTAACTTCCTTGGGAACCTTTAACTTTAACTTTATCTTTAAACCATATTCCACCGATAAGGCGTTCGTTTTTGTTTGCAGACAGATTTTGTCTAGTGATTTCAGCTGAATTACCTTTTTTTTAGAATTCTACTTGGGTTTTTAAGCACTCATATCGCTTTAAAGCCAAGTGGTTTTTCCCTTTAAACTTAATTTTAATGTATTCGTAGTTAGATTAAGCCAAAACAATAGTTATTCCTGAAATTAGTGATTTCCTGATATGGTTTTTACCTTGAAAACGACACAAAACAGAAGAAAATTGTAAGAACTAAATGATTTCTGGAAATAATATATAAAATATAACTCTATTTACCATTAAAATCGATATTCCAGCGATAAAAAGGAGTTAAAAACTTAAAAATGAGGTTTTTAAAAGCTTTAAAACGGGAATCCATCAATAAATCAGCCATAAAGCACACGTTTTCCTCTTTGATTTATATTCATTTAGGTTATTTGAATATGCTAGTGTAGTACTCCTCCTCCAGATCGTACAGATCCATGGCCATTTCGTCCCGCAACTTCATCAGCTTCTTGTCGCACTCGATTTGTGTGGCCCTAAAAAGTTGCGAATTATTTGTGATGGCCTCGTTGACAGAGTGGAAATCGTTGAGGATTAGGTACTGCTTCAGATCGGCCACTAGCTTCATCAGGGACTCGCCAGCGCGAACTGAAATGTGTACATACATATATAATATATTTACTTATTTATTTAAAAACCGTAACTAACCCATGTTGGCCGCTCGTACTTGCATTTCCAGGGCATCCTGTTCGCATTGCGTTGTCTTTGAGATTTGACTGTGGCTTTCGCGACGGGCCAGCTTAAGGATTTCTGTAAATTGATTAAATTAAATAAATAATTATGTTGGCAGGTTGTATTTTGTATATTTTACCCTCAAAGTTCTCCAGCATGCTGCGCACATCGTCTTTCAGGCGGGCATTGTAGGATTTTAGAAGGGCTTCCTTGGACTGCGGCAGAATTGTGGTCCTTGAACTGCTAGCCATCTTGCAGATTTGTGTTTTAACGCTTCCGATTTAGTTTAACTGTTTAATTATTTAAATTAGTTGCTTAAATTGGCGTATTTTGTAGCAGACGCCGCTTTTTGTTTTGTTTTTTCTTGCGGCCTTCTTAGTGGTGGCACTTGCACAAAATAGAGATGGGACTCCACAGCGATTGTTGAACCAGGGGAACTAGTTCTTTTTGATATAAACTAAAACTTAATATATGTAATACTAGTGACTTTTTCACAAAAATTTAACAATTGAAAAATTATATATTATTCAAAAACGCTATTTATATATTTACTTGTACAATTTCAAAATAAACAAACATTTAAATATTAAAAATGAATTAGTTCCGATAATTGGGAATAATTTTCAGTATATTTTTTTATCGGTACATCTTAATTACCAAGCTTTGGGCACACTAAACTGTATTCCTTTGACTAAAATCGCGCGTGTGTGTGTGTGTTGGTGAAAATTGAATTTACAAAAGAAAATAAAGAAGAATAACAAGCAAAGCTGGAATGCATTTATGCTAATGTCAACGCATCCTCCCGACGACGTGTGATGCATTAATGCTAAAGTCGATCAGCGGCGGCGTGGCATCCACGGAAAGAGGAGGAAGTGGCGGCGGCGGCGGCGGTGGACCGGGAGCAGGCGGTGGAGGGGGCGCAGGCGGTGGTGGAGGAGGAGGAGCTGGAGCGAGTGGAAGTGGACCTGGAAGTGGATCTGGAAGCGCCAGTGGAAGCAGAAGCGCCAGCGGTAGTGGGCGTGCCAGTTGCGGCCTGGGATCCAGCTCCATTTCAAGCGGCCTGAGTGCAGTCTGCGGTTTCGTCAGCGGCGGTATTGTGGGCGGCGGAGGAGGTGGCGACAGGGATCGTGATCGTGACCGCGATCGAGATCGCGATCGAGGCAGCGGCAGTGCCAGTGGCGGCAGCACACCCGCCGGCGTCCTCTATTGCCCCGCCTGCGTAGCGGCCGCCCAGCAGCAGAATCCCAATCCCAGTCCCCAGCCCAGTCCCCATCACGAGGGCTTCTTCTCGCGCAGCTCCAGCAAGTCCAGCAAGCGCAACAAGGCCAGGAAAAGTGCCTCCACTGCCGGCTGTTTGGACGCCCAGCATATACGCTCGAATCTCCGAATGTCCACATCCAGTTCTATGAGAAGCACCCGTGGTGGTGGCAGCAACTCCTCTGGTGGTGGTGGTGCCCCCCTGGCCGGCTCCTCGCATGCACCGGGCAGCAATTGTACTGGAGCTACTGGTGGCGGCTCTCAATCAGCAGCCTCTGGCTCTGCCTCGGGTTCCTGTGGCATGGCCTATGATGCAGCCAGCAATGCCAGCAGTGGAAGTGGCAGTGGCAAGGCAGCCTCCCCAGGCAGCTATAGCTGCAATGCCCTCAATGTGGACTTTTCCTCCTACACGGCCACACACCAGTGGACGCGGATGCTGGAGTGCGCCGAGTTTGTGGGAGCCAAGTGAGTAGTAGGACCCTTTAACTGGTTAGGCGGCTTCACTCTAGGATAAATCCTTTTTTGCAGACGGAGCAAACACACCGTGGTGGCCTACAAGGATGCCATGTTTGTTTTTGGCGGCGACAATGGCAAAAACATGCTAAACGACCTCATACGCTTTGGCGTCAAGGACAAATCCTGGGGACGGGCCTGTGCAACGGGTACACCACCAGCTCCGCGATACCATCACTCGGCCGTGGTGGCCGGCAGCTCCATGTTCATCTTTGGCGGCTACACGGGGGACATACACTCCAACTCGAATTTGACTAACAAAAACGATCTGTTCGAGTACAAATTCCAGAGCGCCATGTGGGTGGAGTGGAAGTTCTCGGGGCGCCAGCCTGTGCCCAGATCCGCCCACGGGGCAGCTGTCTACGACAACAAGATGTGGATCTATGCGGGCTACGATGGCAATGCCCGGCTGAATGATATGTGGACTCTGAATCTCACCGGCGAGAACCATCAGTGGGAGGAGGTGGACCAGCAGGGTGATCGTCCGCCCACCTGCTGCAATTTCCCCGTGGCAGTGGCCCGGGATGCCATGTACGTGTTCTCCGGACAGAGCGGCCTCCAGATAACCAATTCCCTGTTTGAGTTTCACTTCAAAACCCGCACCTGGCGTCGCATTTCGAATGAACCGGTGCTGAGGGGCGCCACCTCGGCACCGCCATCGCGCAGATATGGCCATACGATGGTCCATCACGACCGGTTCTTGTATGTCTTTGGCGGATCAGCGGACTCGACGCTGCCGAATGACCTGCATTGCTATGACTTGGACTCGCAGGTGTGGTCGGTTATCCAGCCGGAGCAGAATTCGGATGTGCCCTCGGGCCGGGTGTTCCATGCCTCGGCGGTTATTGGAGATGCCATGTATATTTTCGGTGGAACGGTGGACAATAGCGTGCGACGGGGTGACACCTATCGCTTTCAGTTCTCCTCGTATCCGAAGTGCACGTTGCGCGACGATTTCGGCAAGTTCTTCCAGGAGAAGCAGTTCTGCGACATTCAGTTTATTGTGGGAGCCGAGGAGATACGTATCCTGGCCCACATTGCCTTTGTGGCCGCCAGGTCCAAGTATTTGAGGAACAAGATCTTGGCGGCCCGGGAGGCGCGTCAACAGCAAATGGAGAAAGTTTATGGCGTGGGACAGGTGGATGCCCAGGCCTTAAATACGGGTGCGGGCGGGGACCGCGGCCCGATGCTGGAGGTACGCCTGGCCCATGCCTCACCGGAGGCCTTTGACATCATCCTCAACTACATCTACACGGATCGGATTGATCTGAAGGATTCGTACAGCAAGAACATCATCATACTCATCACGGACATCTACCAGCTGGCGGGGCTGTTCACAATGCCGCGGCTGGCCCATGGCTGCATCCAGTATTTGGACTACAAGATCAACAAGCTCAATGTCCTGGAGGCGCTCTACAATGCGGATAAGAGCAAGTGAGTCCGGGGGGAGGTCTTATATATGTTTTCTGTTATCCGTAAAACCTTTTCTCACTCATAAATTCCCTTTTCCACCGCCAGCATTAAGATCATCAAGGATCATTGCATGCAGTTCATCATCAAGGAGGAGAACTTCACCGAGGTGGTAATGTCAAGTGAGTTTAGCGACTTGGACAAGCCTCTGTTGGTGGAGATCATAAGGAAGCGTTTGCATCCCAGCAAGCTGGTAATGGATACCAGTTTTGAGTCCAACATAGGTGAGGTTGATCACTAAATATGTATTTTATTATTTATTTATTGATTTATTTATTAATTTATTTATTTTTTGTGCAGGAACCACTTTGGAAATCGATCTGTGCCTCTTTTTGGAGTCAACTGGCAATGATTTCTGCGACATAAGCCTCATACTGGAGGATCATGTGATACCGGCCCACAAGTCTGTGTTATCCTCACGTTGTACCTACTTCCAGGGCATGTTCCGTTCGTTCATGCCGCCGGATAATACCGTCAATGTGGGTCCTCGATCCTTTGCTATACATTTTTCCATTTCATTTACAAATTATTCGCTTTTCACAGATCCAAATTGGCGAAATTTCCCCCTCACTGGAGGCATTCCACTCGCTGCTTCGCTACATTTACTATGGCGAAACGAAGATGCCGCCGCAGGATGCACTGTATCTGTTCCAGGCGCCCTGCTTTTATGGCTTGGCCAACAACAGGCTGCATGCCTTCTGCAAGTACTCGCTGGAGCACAATATTACGTACGAGAATGTATTGCAAACGCTGGAGGCATCGGATATCACCAAGATCTATGACATCAAGGAGTATGCCCTCAAGCTGATCGTTAAAGATTTCGCCAAGGTGGCCAGGCTGCCAAAGATAGCGGGTTTGTCGCGCGAACTGTTGCTGGAGATCATACGCGCTGTGGCCGATTCGCACGGCGAGTTTCTGACGCGGATCAATATCAATACAGATATCTGAAAACTGGTGCTGCTCCAGCCGGCATTGCAGTTGTTGCTCGCCTGGTTGCAAATCGGACGTAGCACGTAGTGCGGCAGTAGCGGTTGGCAGCGCCGAACGATCGAAACGAACGAACAAACCCTCCATTTACACGCATTTCCCATCGCCATCATCGAATTTTCCACACAAAGCAGGTCATCTCAGCTCAGTGCAGCTTCTCCAAGGGTCCTTAGAGGGCCCAGAAAGTAGCTGCAATCCAAACGCAAAATGTATACTTGCTATTCTTACATATATATCGATTTTAGGGATGTCGATGTTTAATTTAAATATCAATATTTCCGATATATGTGCGATAATTTGAATTTCTGTAGGGTTTATTGACTTAACATAATCAAAAAATTAAGACAAATTAATGAAATAATATTTCAATTTCAATATTTTCAATATTTTAAATTTTGATAAATCAAAGTCAACGAAAATTTCAATATAATATTGAGCATGATGATCATTTAGGTCTTGTCTACCGATATACATCCCTAATCGATATATATATGTATATATATAATACCCCCTGTATGTGTACACAAGTATTAACCCTTAAAATCGCACCTTAAAGCTAATCTCTGCTCTCAAACGCTTAGCAAAACGTTCATCCGAATACAGCTGAACTTCTAATACAAAAACATAATGCAGTAAGATCGAAAAACAAAAGGAAAACAAGCCTAAACTAGCTGAATATTTGGATGGTTTATATAAAAACAAGAAACTTTTGATATTTCTTAAACTTAAAGCGAACGTGTTTTTTTTTTTACAAAACTAAAGAAGGTAGTGCACCCTAGCGAAACATTTTTCCTCTCTAGCCTCTAGCTTTTAGATAAAGAAAAGCGAACAAACTTGCTAATTTGTAAGTCTTAGTTAAAAAAAAAAGAAATATGTTACAAGAGCGAAGTTCAACTGTATTTTGAAACAAAAGCAAAAGAAGGCACATGCACAGCACAAAAAATATAAGAATTTCAGTTGTAAGATGTGTTTGCCAATCTATTTATACATATATATAATCCTGAATACCCTTACAGAGCTAAAGTTGTGTTAATTCTTGTATTTTGTGTCCGTTTGCCAGAGAAAATGTATCGTGAATGTCGATTTTTGATTAGAGTTCGATATATGAATTAATTTATCTTTTTGATATTTCGAACTGCGTCAAAGAAAAAGAGAGAGAGAGAAGGGAAAAGAGAAAGAAGATATTAAAAATGAAAG